>SJYT01004256.1:49684-128250 GCA_006410635.1 Cephalophus harveyi
GTTTGGAGGGGGGGGGGGGGGGGGGGGGGGGGGGGGGGGGGGGGGGGGGGGGGGGGTGGACAATGTGGTGTCTTCAAGAAGCTAATATTTTACACAATTTAATAAGAGGGCTTCTTAGAAAAAAAGCTGGTGCTAGGACTGGAATAGGGAAAATTCCTGTAGCATTTTGTGTTACTACAAACTAAGGAAGTGCTCAAAAAACCAGAGAGTAGGCAGCACATCAAAAGGACACAGTAGTCAATCTGAAAGTGTTCCTGGTCCTCAGAGCCAGAACAGTTTGAGTGAGATCTAAAACCATAAACTTAGAAGAAAAAAGGGGTAGGTCCTTGATGCTGGTCTTGGCAATAATTTGTTTTTGTGGATTTGATACCAAAAACAAAGGAAACAACCTGTCAATTAATCTATGATAAAAGAGGCAAGAATATACAATGGAGAAAAAACAGACTTTTCAATAAGTGGTATCAGGAAAACTGGGCAGTTACATATAAAAAAATGAAATTAGAACATTCACTAACACCAAAAATGAACTCAAAATGGATTAAAGTCCAAAATGTAAGGCTGGATACTTTAAAAGTCTGAGAAGCAAACATAGGCAGAACACTCTTTGACATAAATCACAGCAAGATTTTTTGGATACACCTCTCAGAGCAATAAAAATAAAAACAAAAATAAACAAATGGGACCTAATTAAACTTAAAAGCCTTTGTACAGCAAAGGAAACCATAAACAAAGTGAAAAGACAACCCACAGAATGGGAGAGGATATTCGCAAACAAAGTCACCGACAAGAGATTAATCTCCAAAATATACAAGATGCTCATGCAGCTCTATAAAAAAAGAACATTAGAAAAATGGGCAGAAGACCTAAATAGACATTTCTCCAAAGAAGATATACAGATGGCCAAAAATCACACGAAAAGATGTTCATCATTGTGAATTAATAGAGAAATGCAAATAAAAATTACAAAGAGGCGACACCAGTCTGACCTGTGACCATCATCAGAAAATCTACAAACAATAAATGCTGGAGAAAAGGGAACCCTCCTCCTATCCTATTGCTGGGAATGTAAGTTGTAATAGCCATGATGAAGAACAGTATGGAGGTTCCTTAAAAAAATGAAAACAGAACCACCATATTATTTGGCAAAAGGAGGAGAGGGCAGCAGAGGATGAGATGCTTGGATAGCATCACTGATTCAATGGACATGAACTTGAATAAACTCCGGGAGATGGTGAGGGACAGGGAGATCTGGGTGCTGCAGTCCATGGGGCACAAAGAGTTGGACACAACTTAGCAACTGAACAATAACAACCACCTGATCTGGCAATCCCAGATGGACATACATCCAAAGAAGACCATGCTTTGAAAAGACACAAACACTGCAGTGTTCATTGCCACAGTATTTAAAATAGTCAAAACATGGAAGCAACCAAAATGTCCATGAAGAGAGGAATGGCTAAAGAAGGTGTGGCACATATATATACTGCAATATGACTCAGCCTTAAAAAGGAATGAAATGACACCATTTGCAGCACCGTGGACCGACCTCGAGATTTTCATACTAAGTGAAGTAAGTCAGACAGAAAAAGATGTATCATGCAATATCACTTTTATGTGAAATCTAAAAAATAATGATATAAATGAACTTATTTACAAAATAGAAGCAGGCTCACAGATTTAGAGAATGAGCTTGCGATTACCTGGGGAAGGGTGGAGGGGAGAGTTAGGAACTGGGAGTTAGGAACGGACATATATACACTGCTATACTGAAAACAGACAAACAAAAAGCACATAGTATGCTTTGGGCAACTCTTCAATATTCTGTAATAATCTAAATGGGAAAAGAATTTGAAAAATAATAGATACAAGTGTGTGTGTGAGTGAATCAGTTTTTTTGTGCACCTGAAACTAACACAACATTTTTAATCAACTCCACTCCAATATAAAATCAAACAAATTACTTAAATTTTAACATTTAATAGAAAAAAAAAAAAAAAACCCACTCACAAGGCATTTGATTACAAATGGCAGAGGACCTGAATAGACATTTTTCCAAAGAAGTTATACAGATGGCCAACGGATTCATGGAAAAGTATCTGGCAACACTAATCACCAAGGAAATGCAAATCAAAACCACAGTGAGCTATCACTTCACACCTAATATTTGGCGATTATCCAAAAGACTAGAAATAACTAGTTTTGGCAAGGATGTGGAAAAATGTGAACCCTTCCTTGTATGCTATTAGTAGAAATGAAAATTGGAACAGCCACTACAAAACAAGTATGGCGGCTTTTCCAGGAATTACCAATGAAGCTACCATGCGCGTGTGTACGCATGCTCAGTCACTTCAGTCATGTCCGATTCTTTGCGACCCCCACGGACTGTAGCCCGCCAGGTTCCTCTGTCCGTAGGGATTCTCTTGGCAACAATATTGGAGTGGATTGCCACACCGTCCTTCCGGGATCTTCCTGACCTAGGGATCAAAACTGTGTCTCCTGTACTGCAGGAGAACTCTTGATTACTGAACCACCAGAGAATCCTAAAGCTACTATGCGGTCCAGCAATTTCACTTCTGGATATCTAGCCAAAGGAAATGAAATCATTACCTTAAAGGGATACCAACGCTCTCAGGTTCATAGCAGCAGTGCTCACAATAGCCCAAGTATAAAACAATCTAAAAGTCTGTTGGTGAATGAATGGATAAAGAAGATGTGATGTGTGCATGTGCAAGGACACACACCCCCCAAACAAGGTATTATTCAACCTTGAAAAAGAAAGTAATCTTGCCATTTTCAGTAACATGGATGGAACTAGAGGGCAGCATGATAAATAAAAGAAGTCAGACAGAGAATGATCTAACTTACATGTGAAATAGAAATAAAGAAAAAAAGAACAAACTACGCCTATAGACACACAGAACAAGTTGGTGGTCGCCAGAGTTGTGGGGTGGTAGTGGGTGAAATGGATAAAAGTGGTCAAAAGGTGCAACCTCCTCCCAGATGTAAAGTGAAGAACTCATGAGGATGTAATGTACACTATGGTAACTATAGTTAATAATATTACACTGCTAAGAGAGGAAATCTTAATAGTTCTCATCACAAGTAAAACAAACTAGGTAAGAAAAAAAAAAAAAAGAAGCATCCTGTCATTTGTGACAACACAGATGAACCAGAAGAGAATTATGCTAAGAGAAATGAGGAAGACAAATACGGCATGGTATCATTAATATGCAGAATCTTAAAAAAAAAAAAAAAAGGTACAACTCATTGAAACAAAGTTGAAAAGTGGTTGCCAGAAGATGAGGGTGGGGTACACAGGGAGAAGTTGGTCAAAGGGTTCCAAGTTTCAGTTAGAAGATTAGTAAATTCTGAGGATCTACTGTAAAACGTGGTAACTATACTTGATGATACTTTACTGCATAATTGTGATTTTTTTAAGAGAGGAAAACTTAAATATTCTCACAGGCACTCAAGAAAATGGTCAACATGAGGTAATGGATATAAGAATGAACTAGATGGTCTAATCCTTTCACAGTATATGTATGTCAAATCATCACATTATATACTTTAAATATTTTACAAATTTATTTGTCAATTAAACCTTAATAAGGGGAACAACTTGAGGGCAACAATCTGAGCTAAAATAAATAATATAGTTCAGTTCAGTCGCTCAGTCGTGTCTGACTCTTTGCGACCCCATGAATCGCAGCACGCCAGGCCTCCCTGTTCATCACCATCTCTCGGAGATCACTCAGACTCACATCCATCGAGTCAGTGATGCCATCTAGCCATCTCATCCTCGGTCGTCCCCTTCTCCTCCTGCCCCCAATCCCTCCCAGCATCAGAGTCTTTTCCAATGAGTCAACTCTTCGCATGAGGTGGCCAAAGTACTGGAGTTTCAGCTTTAGCATCATTTCTTCCAAAGAAATCCCAGGGTTGATCTCCTTCAGAATGGACTGGTTGGATCTCCTTGCAGTCCAAGGGACTCTCAAGAGTCTTCTCCAACAACACAGTTCAAAAGCATCAATTCTTCGGCGCTCAGCCTTCTTCACAGTCCAACTCTCACATCCATACATGACCACAGGAAAAACCATAGCCTTGACTAGACGGACCTTAGTCGACAAAGGAATGTCTCTGCTTTTGAAAATGCTATCTAGGTTGGACATAACTTTTCTTCCAAGGAGTAAGCGTCTTCTAATTTCATGGCTGCAAATTTTGAGCATTACTTTACTAGCATGTGAGATGAGTGCAATTGTGCGGTAGTTGGAGCATTCTTTTGCATTGCCTTTCTTTGGAATTGGAATGAAAACTGACCTTTTCCAGTCCTGTGGCCACTGCTGAGTTTTCCAAATTTGCTGGCAGATTGAGTGCAGCACTTTCACAGCATCATCTTTCAGGATTTGAAACAGCTCAACTGGAATTCCATCACCTCCACTAGCTTTGTTTGTAGTGATGCTTTCTAAGGCCCACTTGACTTCACATTCCAAGATGTCTGGCTCTAGATTAGTGATCACATCATCATGATTATCTGGGTCGTGAAGATCTTTTTTGTACAGTTCTTCTGTGTATTCTTGCCACCTCTTCTTAATATCTTCTGCTTCTGTTAGGCCCATACCATTTCTGTCCTTTATCGAGCCCATCCTTGCATGAAATGTAGTACTATTACTCGAAAAGTAAAATTAATGTACATGGGTCCATGCTGATGTAAATAAAGTACTGAATAAACAAACAGAAGAGGGAGAGAAAGACCAGTATTTCCTACAGGAAAATTCTAAGGGTAATCACCATCCTGATTTTAAACAGCATAGACTAGATTTGCCTACTTTTGTACTTTACATGAACGGAAGCAAATCTACCATCTCTGACTGTTTTGTTGTTGTTGTTGACGTGGTTGTTTTGGCCACATTGTGTGACTTACCCAGTATCTTAGTTACCCACCCAGGGATGGAACCTACGTGCTTGGCTGTATCCTAACCACTGGGAATTCCCCTGAAGGGTTATAAACACATCTATTACCTGTTTGGTAATACCACGGGGCTTCCCCGGTAGCTCAGTTGGTAAAGAATCTGCCAGCAATGCAATGCAGGAGGCCTGGGTTCAATCTCTGGGTTGGAAAGATCCTCTGAGAAGGGAATGGCAACCCACTCCAGTATTCTTGGGGAAAATCCTATGGATAGAGGACCCTGGCAGGCTATAGTCCATGGGGTCACAAAGAGTTGGACACGACTTAGTGACTGAATCACCACATTACCTGTTTGGTGCAAACCAAGACTCAAGTGAAATATGAGAAATCAAAGTAAAAGGGCTCAGATATTTCATCAACTCTGGTAGATTTTATGTGTTTTCTTTTTCCTCTTAAAATGCACATAAACTTCTGACTTTCAAATTTAGCTAGTACCCAACACAACATTTTGGATTTTCCTCCTGTTCAGAATGTGGCATTTCCAACCTATCAGATTTATAACATTGCAAGCTGAAAATGGATTAGTTGTTTATGAGTTAACAATTTTCATATGCTTGGACAAAGGCTCCCCATAATTCAAGTTTTGTAAGTGACCAGTTCAGTTCAGTTCATTTCAGTCGCTCAGTCATGTCCAACTCTTTGCGACCCCATGAATCACAGCACGCCAGGCCTCCCTGTCCATCACCAACTCCCGGAGTTCACTCAGACTCACGTCCATCAAGTCAGTGATGCCATCCAGCCATCTCATCCTTGGTCGTCCCCTTCTCCTGCCCCCAATCCCTCCCAGCATCAGAGTCTTTTCCAATGAGTCAATACTCTCATGAGGTAATTAAAGTACTGGAGTTTCAGCTTTAGCATCATTCCTTCCAAAGAAATCCTAGGGCTGATCTCCTTCAGAATGGACTGGTTGAATCTCCTTGCAGTCCAAGGGACTCTCAAGAGTCTTCTCCAACACCACAGTTCAAAAGCATCAATTCTTCGGCGCTCAGCCTTCTTCACAGTCCAACTCTCATATCTATACATGACCACAGGAAAAACCATAGCCTTGACTAGACGGACCTTAGTCAGCAAAGTAATGTCTCTGCTTTTGAATATGCTATCTAGGTTGGTCATAACTTTTCTTCCAAGGAACTGTCTCTTATACACATCTAGATGTGTATAAGAGACAGTTTTTGTACAGTTCTTCTGTGTATTCTTGCCACCTCTTCTTAATATCTTCTGCTTCTGTTAGGTCCATACCATTTCTGTCCTTTATCGAGCCCATCCTTGCATGAAATGTTCCCTTGGTATCTCTAATTTTCTTGAAGAGATCTCTAGTCTTTCCCATTCTGTTCTTTTCCTCTATTTCTTTGCATTGATCGCTGAAGAAGGCTTTCTTATCTCTTCTTGCTATTCTTTGGAACTCTGCATTCAGATGCTTATATCTTTCCTTTCCTCTTTGGCTTTTCACTTCTCTTCTTTTCACAGCTATTTGTAAGGCTTCCCCAGACAGCCATTTTGCTTTTTTGCATTTCTTTTCCATGGGGATGGTCTTGATCCCTGTCTCCTGTACAATGTCACGAACCTCATTCCATAGTTCATCAGGCACTCTATCTATCAGGTCTAGGCCCTTAAATCTATTTCTCACTTCCACTGTATAATCATAAGGGATTTGAAGTGACCAGGTCTGCACAAAAACAAGTCATCTTTATAACATGCAAATACCGGTAAGAACAGCTTAACACATTTGTCTCCACTCAGCCATCTCTTTTTATATCTAGCACTAACTGCTACTCCTAAGTCTTCATGCTCTAGTGGATACCTTTAAACATCCAACAGAACAATTTAAAATTGTTAAAAAGTGAAAATGTCCATCTTGGAAAAGGAGTAGAATTTCATGAAATTGATGAAAGTGATGTTGCAAAGCTGTGTTTTGTAAAGAGGGATCCTCCATAAGAACTGTTTTTGAACCACATGTAAAACCACTGATGAAAGAGAATCTGGCAGATTTAGGTCAGTTAACAGGGAAAGTTTACTTTGCCAAGAAAGGTCTGTCTAGTCAACGCTATGGTTTTTTCAGTGGTTGTGTATGGATGTGAGAGTTGGACTATAAAGAAAGCTGAGTGCCGAAGAATTGCTGCTTTTGAACTGTGGTGTTGGAGAAGACTCTTGAGAGTCCCTTGGACTGCAAGAAGATCCAACCAGTCAATCTAAAGGAAATCAGTCCTGAATATTCATTGGAAGGACTGATGTTGAAGCTGAAACGCCAATACTTTGATCACCTGATGCAAAGAACTGACTCACCGGGAAAGACCCTGATGCTGGGAAAGTTTGAAAGCGGGATGACAGAGGATAAAATAGTTGGATGGCATCACCGACTCAACAGACATGAGTTTGAGTAGGCTCTAGGAGTTGGTGATGGACAGGGAAGCCTGGTGTGCTACAGTTCATGGGGTCTCAAAGAGTCAGACACAACTGAGCTACTGAACTGAACAGGGGAAGAGGAGAAAATCAACATGGATGAGCATTTCAGAGTAAAAAGATGTGACTATTATGGAATTATGAGAGAATCTTGGGGTAGTCTGATGAAACTCTGGAATATTTTTGCAAAATATTTATGACCCGGATATGAAAGTGAGCTGTGGAGTTAAGAGTACTGCTCACGCTATTGTAGAATAATATCTCCCAAAAGTACACACTGTTATAACTGAAATTTATTAATACATATGAAAGGGAAAGTTGCTCAGTCGTGTCCGACTCTTTGCGAGCCCATGGACTATACAGTCCATGGAATTCTCCAGGCCAGAATACTGGAGTGGGTATCCTTTCCCTTCTCCAGGGGATCTTCCCTACCCAGGGACTGAAGCCAGGTCTCCCGCATTGCAGGCGGATTCTTTATCAGCTGAGTCACAGGGGAAGCCATGTGTGTGGCATCTAAGAAAATGGTGGAGATGAACTTATTTGCAGGGCAGGGATGGAGACACAGATGTAGAGAATGGGCACGTGGACACGGGGGTCAGGGGAGAGTGGGACAAACTGGGAGCATTGCACTGACACACATTACACCCATGTGTAAAACAGATAGCGAGGGGGAAGCTGCCGCACCGCACAGGAGCTCAGCTCGGCGCTCTGTGCCGACCCGGGGGCGGCGGGGAGGGAGACTCAAGAGGAAGGGAACATATGCAAACATATAGCTGCTTCACACTGTTGTAAGACAGAAACCACGACAGCACGGCAAAGCGATTATACTCCAACAACAACAAAAACCGGAAAGCGTCGCCAAGGCGAGGGGGAACCTAAACTTGAACTGATAATTTCTTTTTTCAAGGTAAGGACCCCCAATTAACTCCTCCCTTTCCCAATTATTTACTGCAATGTTTCAACTTTTTAATATTATGTGTCATACTGAAATTATGAGAAACTCTTCTTTAGATATAATGGTGCTGCTTTGGAAGCTTCCGCTGGAGAAGGAAGGTCACCTTCGATCACAGGGAAATTCTGATTTAGCTGCCAGGAAAGGAGAGTTTCCAGATTTGGGGAAAGTACTAGGGTAACTGCAAAGCAAGAATGAAGAGCTGGATGAGTGAATGAAAAGGGAGGGCCCTGTGGACCATTTCCAGGCAGAGAGGATTCTTGCTTCAGAATGGCTGTCGGCACCGCCTCCACTGTGAACTAAGCATTGAACTTGGCTGAAGAAGGAAAAACCTATCTTGGAAATCATATCTGAAAAAGAATATGGGGGAAATGGTGGGACGAAGGGGCTTATTTTACAAGATTACAATTTTCTATTTATTGCACTTTATCAATGAAGGAAAAGCACTGCGTTTCTAAGAATTGTAGGCTTTTTCTTTTGACAATTCATTTGCCAAAGTGATGTTAAATGTTACACAAGAATCAGACACACGTGGGGAATAGTGCCAATATTTTATAATAACGAAGAAATGGAGTAAATCTGTACAGTGAATCACAGGTAAATCATTATATTGCACACATGTAACATGATATTGTACACCAACTATACTTCAATACAAAAACTTTAAAACATAATTAATTCACTTGTTAGAATAGTCCACATCCAAAACAGTATCACCACCAGTTACTGGCGAGGATGTGGGACGACAGGAATTCTCAATTGCTGCAGATGGAAATGCAAAATTGCCCAGCGCTTTTGGAAGACAGTTTGGCAGGTTCTTAGAAAACAAAACATACTTTTACCCTCTGATCCAGCAATCACGCTCCTTGGTATTTACTCAGAGGAGTTCAAAACATAAAAAGAATCAGACACAAAAGGCCCTGAACCCTGTTCAAAATCTTTCTGGGGAGTCCCTCTGACTTCTGCCACCAATGTCTGTGGCAGTTTTTCTGAAAATCTGTTTCTTTGAAATACTGGTTCATCAAGACATCCCACGAAAATAGGATTCTCTGGTCAAATACAGTTTGAGATTCACAATGCATGTTAGTAGGATGACAGCTTTAGACCCATGTCCCCAAATAAATGAAAATAACTGATAATTGCTTAGCACATCTGAAAAGCTGCCGCCTACACAGTCTTGTTAGATAAGATAGTGACATCCTATTACATGGGTACTGTGGGACCACACTTTGAGAAACGGAGTCAAAATTTTTAAGGTTGGGTTCCCTAAATCTAAGCACTTCCAGCCTATGCGACCCATTTCGTCATGGCAGGCTGCATGGAAATGCTCAGTCGGATACTCTGGTTTGGTTCACCTCCCCTAAAGAAATGGTCAGGGACATTCTGGGTGGCACTGTGTACACTAGGCTTATACTGTGCAAGTGGCGGCAACAGAAATGAATGGGATCACAAGATAGCTCTTTCCTGGCTATTATCCCCTTAGGATAAAAAATACCTGTGGTTGAATGGAATACCAGTGAACCTCTAATTTCTTCTAGCCTGTTGGCTCTGAGTAGTTCTTATATGTGCACAATGATGACAACAATTAAAGCTGTTCTACAGAAGATACCACATCGAGTGAGAGTGGTGTGTTTCTATTATTTCATAGGTCCTTCCGAGAAGTTGGCACTATAATCCTAATTTTACAGATCATAATAGTGGCTGTAATACTATATGTTGTTATTCCATTCTATTAATATAATGAGTTATATATGTATTAATATATAAATAGCTAATATGTAGTATGTACAATGATCATGTAATAAGGAATTATGTACACAGCCCAAGGTTACATGACTAGCTAGCTGTATCTTGAGGACCGGCGTCAAACAAACCTGGGTTCAGAGCCCAGTTCTGCCACTAACAAGCTGTTGCTGTACCTTAAATTCTCCCAGCCTCATTTCTTCATCTTTAAAATGAGGTTAGTGATGATGCTACTTCATAAGGTAACAGTGAGAGTCAAATAAGAGAACACATGTTAAGTGGAGCCATGTCACAAGCCTGGAGAGGTTGCTGGCATTGAGTCCTGTGTGCCTGGCAAAAAGAGAGAGAGTTGGAGAGAGAATTTAACAGTGTGGCCTGAGGAGAGTCTGACCCAGGGCAAATACAAAGTGGGAGAAAAGGCATCTCTATTCGATTCTGTGCCCGGGCATCTCTCATGCTTACGCCTGCTGCCAAAGCAACTGTGATTTCGAATGTTAAAAGGTTCATATCCTCCATACAGCAGGTACCTAAAACATTCAATGACTTCAACACGTGCTCAAGCAAAAAGAAAAAAAAAAAAAAAGCAGTGCTCTGTTCTAACAGTGTGAGAAAAACTGTTGATCCTGGGCACATGAGAGGCACAGGCAGTATCTGTCCACCGTCTGATCTTCCTAAGGTTTAGCAAGACCCAGGATGACCCTACTCGATTTTTGCCTTAGGAGCCATCTTCAATACCCAATGCTCATATGAGAGGTCACGCCACTGAAGTTTCAATGGCAGAGCTAGGGTGCCAGCTGGGCAATGTGCTGAGATCCAATCAATTATTTACAGATTTCAAATGAAGAAACTCAAGCTGGGTGTGAGGGCAGAGACATACCAGCACTAACACAGTCTGCTTCCTGCACAGACTTAGTCCTCAAAATTGCTGAAGATACAGGTTTACTAAACACTCATAATAGGCTCTCACTTCCACAGCCAGTCATCCATGATCATGGGTAACATGGCCTCAAGCTACCCTGCGGTTTTCCCTCTGCTGTCTACCGTATTTAAATCCTCCACGTCAGCAAGGATAATGGGCCCAACACCTCCCTCCATACAGTTCTTCCCTCCTCACTTTTTTGCATTTGCTTTGATTTTTCCTACCACTAAAATAGAATTTCTTGCCCCCTTCCCAAGCTTAATTCTATCAGTGTTGTAGAGCCCAGATCAGGTTGGGCCTCATTTGTGAATGTCTCCTACAGTCACAGGCATCTCTCTCTGTCGTACCCAGTGAGCACTGAATACCTTCCAACCTGGGGCAGCCTCCCTGGCTTTTCCCATCAATACTTCCTCAACAACCAGGACCACATTACTGAGAGACTGACGGGTAAACAAAATTAGCTCTCTCTCCACCCATCCAGTACTCTTGCCTGGAAAATCCCATGGACGGAGGAGCCTGGTGGGCTGCAGTCCATGGGGTCGCGAAGAGTCGGACACGACTGAGCGACTTCCCTTTCACTTTTCACTTTCATGCACTGGAGAAGGAAATGGCAACCCACTCCAGTGTTCTTGCCTGGAGAATCCCAGGGATTGGGGAGCCTGGCGGGCTGTCGTCTGTGGGGTCACACAGAGTCGGACACGACTGAAGCGATTTAGCAGCAGCAGCAGCAGCCACCCATCCATGTATCCTATGAATCTATATACGTGTGTATGTCTCTATCTTGCCCTGCTAATAAAAGGCTCTGGACTGGAGACCACATCTCATTGTTTGTCTACTCCTGATCTTGCTACTTCCAGGCAGATATAAAAAGTCCCCAGGATGTTTGGTGATCCAGTGGCTGGTTTTAAACATTATCTCCCCACCCACCCCCACTTTTATGGATGCAAATCAAGTGGCCAAGAGCTATACAGTGGTGACTGCTATAAACTAGTAAAGTAGGTTGGTCTCTAGCTAGTTTCAAGGACTGAAAGCTTATTTTGAAAATTTACAACTTTTAAGTGTCCCTCTTCCCAGGGAAATGACTGACATCTGGTGGGGGTGGCCTTCCAGTCTGGGATGCCTTCCTAGAATCCCTCTGTCTGGCTTGGCCACTGAAAGACAGATTAGGGCAATTTGAGGGCACACCTATCTGACCATTAGATGATGAAGCATCTTTAGTTCTGGAGCAAGACTATTGTGATGACTTAAAATTTATGAAACACTTATTCTGTACCCAACACTCAAATAATTTATGTAAGTTTTAAAGTTTATGCCATAAGAACTCTTCAAGGTAGGTGGTATCATCTCCATTTTATAGGTAAGGAAACTAATACTTAGGAAGTTTTAGTCCCCAGCGAGTTCACACAACTCACGGTGGCCAGGGAGAAAATTCCATGCCTCTCTCACCACTTTGGTCCCTAAATATGGCCAGCATTAGCACACAGCTCTTTGGGAAAGACTGTCTTAATGTACTGAGGTGAGTATCAGGCCCTTGTAATAAATTGTTTCCTTTCTATTGACTTGAAAGAAAATGCAACTGTGAATACTGTACATTAATAGGTTTTATGTGTAACTAATGGTTTGATGGGCTGCTACGATGTGTAGCATTACAGCAAGTGATCATTAGATTGTAAGAAGAAGAAAATGTGCTTTATTGTTAGAAAATGGAATCCTTTCTAAAAGGTAAAGGTAGGCATAGAAGATTGATCTGAAAGGTCAGGGTTAACAAGCTCATTAATGGCTAGGTTAAAATCCAGCCCAATCCTTCCCTTTTTCAGATGAATAAATCATTTAGCTAAGTGATGCCCTTCACTGGTAGCCTAGGGCTTTTCTTCTAGTCAGGCAGGAATCCGATACAGTCCTGAGATGGAGAGAGAAAGGGAGCTAAGAGCATGGACTATGGAGCCAGAGGTTACAGCCTAGCNAGGTTAAAATCCAGCCCAATCCTTCCCTTTTTCAGATGAATAAATCATTTAGCTAAGTGATGCCCTTCACTGGTAGCCTAGGGCTTTTCTTCTAGTCAGGCAGGAATCCGATACAGTCCTGAGATGGAGAGAGAAAGGGAGCTAAGAGCATGGACTATGGAGCCAGAGGTTACAGCCTAGCTCTGCTCTTCACTGTCTGGGTAACCCTGACTACATTATAGAACATCTTTGTACCACACTTTCCCTAACTGAAAAAATAAAAAAAATTATGATAAAACCTAGTCTTCAGGACTGCTGGGAGGACATGAGACAATTCATGTACCCCAAGTGGTCTAAGGCCACGGAAGCTCTCAAAATATTGGCTATGATTATCTTCTAAATGATAGGTCAGCAAACTTCTTTTGGAGAGGATCAGCTTGCAAATATTTTAGTCTTTGCAGGTTAATAGTCTCTGTTGTACTCTTTCAATCTGCTTTGATGGCCTGAAAGCAGCAATAGATCATATATAAACAATGAATGGGGACCATCTACCATACTTTTCAAGCTTAACTCTCTCTTGGGAGTGAAGCTGCCTTGAGTAATTTTTTTTTTTTTAAACCATAGGCCCTTTATGGGGCTTTCTTGCTTGACTGTTGGTGCAAACCATGTTTTCAAGTACCTTTAAGACATCTGTGTTTGGCATGTGCTCTTCCCTTTATCTGGGATGATAAAGTAAGTAAGTCCCTTTCACCCAGTTTTCTGCTTTTTACACATTGGATCTTAAATTAATATTTATTCAATGTCTACACTGATTACTTAGCATGTCACTTTGCTACTGTGGATGGTTGGAGTCAAGGTTTAATTGCTACCCCAAATGAGAAAGGTGTGTCCAGCTTCTTACCCTTGACTTTTAACCGGGGCAACATTTCCATCATCTTGGATTAGTTGGGATCAGGCAAAGCAAGAGGATTTTCCAATCTACCTTTGTAGTTCACATAGATTAGAGGATTATTTGGGCCTCCACTCTGTTGCTGTGGAATGGTAGAATAATCCATGACTGAGCAGAAATGAGATTTTTTTCTTCAATTTATAGAAATTAAATTTTTAAAATGTATTTTTAAATCTCTTAGATCAAAACAATTCTTTGTTGCTCAAGGGAGCTTTTTGAGCAAGGACAAAAGTAACATTAACCTAACTACCAATTGATTAGCTTTATGATTTTAATGGAGCAAAGAAAACGGATTTATTAATAAAGTGTATTGTTGAAAGAGAATCTTTGTGGAATTTCAGACTGCAACGCATCCATTTTTATTGGCTTCACTTTGTTATGCTTTCAGAGCTATTTATAATGTTATTTCACTGAAAATTCCTTTCCATATTGTCATTTGTCTTCCATCTCCAAAAAGCTTCCCATCCAAATTAAAAAAAAAAGAAAGAAAAGTCTTTCTTCTTTCTTCTACACCTCCTTAAAATGAATTGAAAGTGGCATCTCCTGGGAATAGGTCCATCTCCTACCCATGTCTGAAGTTTCTCCTGCTCCCAGCAAAGGAAGAAAATGGAACTTCCCTTTCAAAGATTTGCTCCTCAAAAGAAATACACCTCAGGCAAATGCTCCCACTCCCTCCTTGCTCAGAAGGGATTTAACATTCTCTTCTTTGAGTAAAAGTCATGTGAGAATCAGAGCCGTCTTCCTAGGCATGGGGCCTGGGCAGGCATGCGAGGCCCCGTGCTGAGAAGGCCCCACACTTGGTTTAATGCATTACTGATCCTAGTAGTCTTCAAACAGAGGTCCTCATTTTCCCATCTTGGACTAGGCCCTGAAAATCATGTGGCCAGTGCTGGTGACAATCATCATGTTAGAGCAGTGAAAACTTTTCTCCAAAAAGTTTCTTTCCTTATGGAAAGAAAGACAGAAATAAGGAAATATCATAATTGTTTTCAGTTCTTACTGTGAGCCAGATTCTATGCAAAGCATCACGTGCCAACAAACTTCATGCCTAAACAGCCCTGTAGGTACTGTTAAGGCCCCCATTTGCCCCCAGATGTGGAAATTATGATTTAAAGACAAGTAACACACTGGACATTACTCAGAGCTTCCGAGAAAAGTGAAGCTGGTGTTTTCACTTAATTCTGCTTCCAAAGACACTGCACTATCGAACAGTTCATAGTGGTTCTTGCTTTGAAACCAATAGTTTAAACATTCAACTTAATACTTCATTTTAAGTTCAGTGGTTTCAACTTCTATCTAAATTCAAGTCCAACTGCTTTCTCCAGGTAGATCATCTGGAATAGATGTGGACATTCATTCTAGGAGACAAAGTTGATATTCTTCCTTTCAACACTGATCCCCCATTTCCATCTCATTTCTGGGGTAGCGGCACCTTCAGGCTGGAAGACCACTACTTCCTCCACTTTTACAAAAACCTTTCTTTTCTATTTAAAATTCTGTATTTACAATATTATGGAAAAGCCACTAAGAACTGCGTAACTGATACATTTTGTTTCTCTCTGCCCAGTGTGCATTTCCCACATGGTCGTTCCTTCCCACTCTTGCCCTTGATATTCTAGTGGGATTTTCCTGCCCCAACCCCAGATAATCACAATCTTTTATGAATACCACCATCCCAAGCTGTTTTATGTTTGATACAGGGGTGGGCTGCCTTGTGGGAATAAAGAAGAAGCTTTTTTTTTTTCCCCTGTTTTGCTGGGAACTGTGTTGGAACTCCTCGGAGTTTTTGAATTCAATTAGAAACAAGAGCTGGAGGAAGTGATATTCCTGAAGCACTTGAACTCTTTCATCCATTCACATTCACTCTCTGGACAATTTGATTTCATGACCCAAGAAAATCTGGTTTTGCTTATGTCAATTTGAACTGAGTTTCTGTCACTTGCAACTAAATGAGTTTTGGTTAACATGAATAGTCAAGAGTGACTAATTGTCAAAGATCAATGGTGTTTTCCCAACGTTCTAGCTCAACTAATGCCCACCCACACTATCTCAATCTGTGTTTCTTCTTTAATAGACAGGAAAGAGGAAGAGCTCTGAGGCTGGGAGGGAGACATATGAAAAGATGAAAAAAAAATCTCAAAGATCATGTGTCATACAATCTCAATAGTTTTTCCTTCCCTGATGTTTCTGATTATAGTTCAACAACAATTTTTTTTTTAAATTTCTCTAATTATAGTACAGAATTTGGTAACTGTTTAGGAAAGGTATCTACCTGTTCCTTAAGGGTAGGGTCTAAATTATCTTATGCCATTTTGTTTTCCAGGGGCCTGGCTTGGTCCCCACTATATTGAGGTGACCACACACACACCACACACACCACACACCCGTACCACCGCACCCCTGCACACCCCCACCCCCACCCTAATCAATGAAGGGCCTATCGGAATTCCCTTTCTACAGCCAGAAAGATAACCATTGTCATCAATGGGCTGAGTCAGTTTCTCAGTTCAGTATCAATCTGCATTTGGTCTATGGAATTGACAGCCCTTCTAAACTGTCTGTCTCACTGAATGAGCCAGTGCTCAGAAACTGAAATGGCTAATGGCTTTTGGGGGAACTTCAAACAAAATTACAAGCGTTTTTCTTCATTTCTTACCTATCAGAAGAGACGTTGCCTTGGGTACTTCGTTTTTCAGACTGTATCAAACACAAAGCTTCTACTCTCAAAATAAATATGGAAAAATCTATAAAGTACATTAGGCTCCAACAGAGCTGCAGTGACCAAACTTTTGTGCGAGTGTCATTTTGGTGACTGCGCACATATTTTCCTACAGGTCACATGGCTAACTTTGTCAGCCCCAAGAATCAAAGAGGGGGCACCCCCCTCACTTGCTAAGTGCAGTGCTGGCAGTCAGCCAGCGAATGCAGGGTGTGCAGACCATCAACCGGGATTATTTTTTGCTTTGGGATATCTGGACATTTGTTGTCTATATGTTTAAACCTGCAGAAGGACAGCCCATACTTCACTTAAGTGCATGGCCCAGAGTCATTTAAAGAGAAATGCCACTTGCCCAGATATTCCCAGCAAACACTGGGCCACCTCTGTAGGCCTCATAAATTCTTCCCAGCAGAGGAGTCTTCCAAAGACAGTCTACAGTGACAGGTGACGGCCGAGAGCACAGGCCCGAGTTGGGAACTTCAGCGCTATGCCCGCCTGTCTATCGTGTCCCTGGCTGGGAACTTCAGGACTCGGATTCACAATTTTCCTTTCTGTGAAGTGCAGGTAGCAACACTGATCCAGGTGAGTCGTTGCACAGATTAGAGAAAAGCTAACACACAGGTCGCATACCTGGGATACCCAGGAGGTGCTCACTCTTTTCTCCTGATGTCACTTCCCTTGTATGTCCATGAACTACCTGGCCCTCACTCCTGTTTCTGGGTTCTGCCTACTTCTCCAGAGCAAGCAGAAGAATATGGAATTTGGAGGTTAGAAAACATGGGCTTGAATCACAGCGACACTCATCATGGATAGGGCTGCTAGATTTAGCAAATAAAAACCCAGGATGCCTCACTGAACTGGGATATCAGAAAATGATCAATAGTATTTTAGTAAAAGTATGTCCCATGTGATAATCGGGATACACTTATACTAAAAACCCATTTGTCATTTATTTGAAATTCGATTTGAATGGACATCCCGTATTTTGTCTGGCAACACCACCCACAGGCTATGTGACCTTTAGCAAGTCACGCAAGACCTTGAATTCAGGCTTATGTGAGGATCACAGTAACATCCCCTGCAGAATTGTTATACGCCACCTGGTTTTCCAATCACTTTCTTCTCATTGAAAATTGGTGGGCTAATTTTGTTATTTCTCTTTTGTAGATGTTAAAATGGAGGCTTAGAGAGGTCAAGAAACCCACGTCCACACAACTAAGCAGTTAATCCAGGTTTTTAATCCAGCTGACTCAAGATGCTCCACTGTGTCCTACAGCTATTATAAAATACAGTAATACAGCCACCAAATACTGACTCTATGTGAGAATCGCAGATCATACACATTGGTTTAAGACTAATCAACCCAATGTTCCCACACAGTGCAGTCTCAGATAATCAAATTTTAAGGGGCAAGTTTCAGCTGCCAAAAAGAATTCTTAAAAATATCATTAAAGAGGGCTCAAATATTTTAACAACACTTATCAAAATTCTCTCCCCTTTCCTGCTGCTTCCCTCATACTCAGCAACACCTCACTGACTTCTCAGCACCTCCTGGAGAAAACCTATCCAGCCCTCGCCCACGACTTATTTTTCCTCTTCTCCCATCTTCTCTTTCTCGGCCCTTTATTATGTAGAAGCACTTGGCACTTCTCCTAGAAGAAAGAGTCCATATTCTTCAGAAGAAAGGAGGAGGAAATTTGGACTGGCAATTTGAAAATTATCTTTGGCAGGCTAGGGAGCTGCTCAAGTTCACGTACGAGTCCATGTTAGTAATTCTTGTTCTTTTACACTGGATCCTCAATAAATGTTAATATCCTTCTTCCTTCCCTTGTACTTATCCATATTTTGCTTAATAGTATGGGAGATTCTCCCCATGATTTCATCTTTGCACGGGGTTTGACAGGTACCTGGGGCTTGTGGAAACAATGGGGATTGAGGTCCGTGGCTATTATTACGATTACTAGCTTAGACAAAAGAGTGAAGGGGAAAAAAAAGCATATTGGAGAATAAAGGCACATTTTAAGAGAATGTGTTTCTAGGGAACCAAGGGTCGATACAAAGTGAGAATGGAGTCCAAGAAAATACCCTTCTTAAGTAGGAAGCCTTTGCAAGTCTGATGGGTTTGCTGAGGGGTTGTTCTGTGTTAGAAAAGGATGTCTATCCAAGGACTCTATCTGTGAATGACTGGTTAAATACTACCTTTCCTCCAGGAGTTCCCTATCAGGGGCAACACTGAACCTGGACACCTGGGTTATTTCTATGAGCTCTAGTGACCATGCATTCTAGAGGATCTGGTGGAATTAACTGTTACTTCACCATGGCCTCTAATTCCAACAAGAGGGAGTTTCACTTCAGCTTTTGACATAATTATAAGGATTTTTTCAAAAAACAAGTACACACTTATTTGTCAAGGGGAACATTGACATGACCTCTTATACCACTTCTTTCATAACTTGTACCAGCTTGTGGGTAAATGCTTGTGTATTTTCATTATTTTGTTACTGGGAGTTTGTCTACATCTTTTGTGTAGAGACTGCAATAATCTCCCTAGCAAATGGGAAATAACAATAACAGATTCCAAATAATTTATATAGGATATTTCTTAATTTAGTCTTGAAAATCCACTCCCAGATTGTTCTGCTCTTCTATTCAGCAAGTTGAGGAAATGGTGAAAATCTTGCCTGAGGTCTCACAGCTAAGCCGCTTCAGTTGTGTCCGATTCTTTGCAATCCCGTGGACTGTAGCCTGCCAGGCTCCTCTGTCCATGAAAATTTAAAAACAACAAATGAACAAGTACTGGTGAAGATGTGCAGAAACTGGACTCTTCGCACATTGCTGGTGGGAATGTAAAATGGTGTAGCCACTGTAGAAAATGATGCAACAATTCCTCAAAAATTGAAACTCTATCGAATTACCATTTGATTTAGCAATTTCACACCTCAAAGAAGTGAAAGCAGGGACTCAAGCAGGTTATTTGTACGCCCATGTTCATAGCAGCATTATCCACCACAGCCAAAAGGCGGAAGCAAACCAGATGTGTCAACATTTCCGAATCCAAAGTTGGAGCCTCTGGGATTTGTTATCAGACTATGTGAGTTCACAGTCTGCTCTTGTAAGCAAGGCTGTGAAAAGCCTAACCAGACACATTGAAAAACTTTACGTTGGGTATCATCTGGTGCCCAGAGCACATGATTCGACTTCTGGAAGATGGGAAGAGGAGTTTGCTAAGTGTCACTGAAGATGAGAGGTTCTCAACTAGGGGTGATTCCTACGCTGTCACCCCAGCCACCGGAATTGGACATTTGGCAAAGGCTGGAGAAATTTTTGCTTATCAACACTGGGCCTGCCACATGCACTTATCTCTCATGGGTAGATACCAGTGATGCTACTAAACATCTTACAATGTGCAAGGCAGCCCCCAGCGACCCACCAAATAATTACCTGTCAATAGTGCTGAGGCTGAGGAACTTCAGTGTAGAATATACTTGCTGCTGCTGCTGCTAAGTCCCTTCAGTCGTGTCCGACTCTGTGCGACCCCATAGACGGCAGCCCACTGTCTCTGGGATTCTCCAGGCAACAACACTGGAGTGGGTTGCCATTTCCTTCTCCAATGCATGAAAGTGAAAAGCGAAAGTGAAGTTGCTCAGTCGTGTCCGACTCTTAGCGACCCCATGGACTGCAGCCCACCAGGCTCCTCTGTCCATGGGATTTTCCAGGCAAGAGTACTGGAGTTGGGTGCCATTGCCTTCTCCGAGAATATGAACTTAGACCTTCCTTAATGGAATTTCTTTACAATCTCTTTTGGTAGCTGAACTGTGCATCTTCAAACTTCATTCCACAAAACTCAGTTGGGTGAGAACCTAGATGATTTAAATGTGACCGTTATGGAATGTTTATGTTAGCTTCAGAGGACCCTTGATTTTGCCAGTGAAGTAGTGTCTATCCACAGTATGCCTCTGTAATATTTAATTTTTCTTAATCCTGTAGTTTTATGATCTTCATCCAGATATCACACATAACTTGAACAAAACATCATACATCAATTTTCCTCAAGTTAATATATAAAATCTTGGGGTTCAGTAATCTGAATATATCATGAGGTCCTCTCAAAATGTTCTTTCATTTTGACTATACGTGTTCATTCCCCAGATTTCTATTTGATTTTCAAGGTTAATTCCAGTGCAATGATGACTTTGTAGCACTTGTGAGACAAGGCAGCTTGGATTCTCATAGTCTCACCTTCCTCTCCCAAGCCCTTTGGGTCTACATCAGAATACAAATTTTCATTATTGAGGCTGAGCTTATTCATTGAAATGATTCTGATAGAAATACATTTCTATGATTTTTACATGAAGTAAGGAGTTGTACTGGCTATTGATTAACAGCCCTAATCTGAGCTCCCCCTGGAGATATAATCAAAACTCTTCCAATGAAGTTGAATCCAGATTGGGGAGGAATAAATTTCACAACTCAAACCCTATTCATCTCAGTCAGCTCTATCCCAAATCAATCTTGACATCACAAAAAAGCCAAACAACCAGAAATTATGTGCATCCTGATACAACGCAAGAGGAAACACACAGTCTCACCCCAAAGGATTCTTGCCAAAAGCAAAATTTAACCAGAATGTAATCAAGTCTCCAGATCTAACAGCGTACTTACAGGAAATTAGGGAGATAGAAGAACAAATAAAATGACACAATCAGAAAACAATCAGCTAGAATCAGAATGTGGGAAATCTACCAAAGGCAATGGGCCTCGTTTGGACTGATTCACATAAACCACGTCCAAAGAGACATTTGAGACAAGAAGGAAAATTTGAACATGGGCTGGGTATTAGATGATGTTAAAGAATCACTGTTAATTTTGTAAGAGGTGATAACGACCTTGCGATTCTGTTAAAAACAAGTTAGGCATGCTGATTGCTAGTGACAATGTTTTTCCAGACATGAGATTCCATTGTCTTACATCAGATGTTCAGGATGAACTGTTTATAACCTGGCACAACACAGGTCCTCTCACACGCCCTGACAGTAATGTTTAACAATGGATTGTCTTGCAGCCATGAACTGCAGAGTGGGCGATGATGCTCTAACATGAAGACGACAGGCAGATTTAAACCCCTCTCGCACAAATCACCTAGGTAAAGGCAAAAGCATTCTTTCAACACATTAACTGAAATAGCAATAACCAGAAGTAACATTCAGGTGGGGCATGATGAAGACAGAAGGAGAGCCAAAGTGTTGCTGTGGGCACACGATGAAGTTGCAGCAGCCGAGTCATGCCAGTGGGCACGGCGAGTCCCTGAGCTGGGCTTGAGAGTGTTCTGCTGACCCGTGTTTCAATCAAGACATTTGAACTGGGAAAATGGCACATTTTGCTTATGTATCTTTTGGACAGTAAAACATGACAAAAGGCATGCAACCAACTAGTAAATCAGTCGATATTTCACGATTTTCAGTTTAATAACTCTCCATTTAGTTCTATTAATATAAAGTTAGTGCTAATGCTATTTATTAAAAAGGTAGTCTGTTTTTGTTGGACTTGTGCCTGGAGAGGATGAAGTCGCTCAGTCATGTCTGACTTTTTGTGATCTCATGGATTGTAGCCCATCAGGCTCCTCCGTCCACGGAATTTTCTGGTCAAGAGTACTGGAGCGGGTTGCCATTTCCTTCTCCAGGGGATCTTCCCTACCCAGGAATTGAACCCAGGTCTCCTGCACTGCAGGCAGATGCTTTATCCTCTGAGCCACCAGGGAAGCCCCTATAGCTTTACAGGATTTGTGCCTCTATAGCTTTTAAAGCATGAATATTATCATCTTCATTCTCAATAGGCTTAGAACTACAAGCAGAACACACTTGAGTCAATGCTTTGACTTAGCTTCAAACATGCAATTTCAGTTCGAGCCGCTAGTATAATAGCATCAAGAGACAATAGAAATTTAGGCAGAGGGTGAACTTGATCATCTTGGACTTTGAGGCTATAACTTCAGTATATCAACAGATGTATTCAGAAAGCAAGAAGTGAAGAATCACATGGATTGTCTAGCTTTTATCATTCAGTACAATATAACATCCTGTTTTACTAATCAACTGAAACCTTTTTGGAATGATTTAACTTACAGTTTCATGTCAAAGAGACAAAATGATAACAGGCCTATTCTTTTGTCTGTCTTTGATCCTTCTTCCTTTTTTTTTTTTTTTTAAGGTTTTTTGATGTGGAGTGTCTTTTTAAAAGTCGTTATTAAATTTGTTACAACATGCTTCCATTTTACATTTTGGCCTTTTGGCCCCTGAGGCATGTGGGATCCTAACTCCCCAGCCAGGGATGAAACCCATAGACCCTGTAATGGAAGGCAAAATCCTAAGCACTGGGCCATCAGGGAAGTCCCTGTCTTTGATCCTTCTTGCTTCCTAACTGAGTTGAGATCTATCCACTACCTGTCTGAAGCACGGAATGGAAGACAAGAGGAGCGGATGGCTGAAGAGGAGAACTCAATTCTAATTCTGACTTGGCAAAGCACTCATTTCAATTCTCTTGGCTGCACTTTTCAAGACATGGTAAAGAATTACAGTGAGAACGAAGACATAGTTTCAAAGTGGATTTCAACCACATTTTCTGTCCTGGCTCAGGCACTACATTTATTCGCAATGGAAGCACTCACGTCCATGGCGGAATGGGGGAGGGGCTCGTACCCTGGAGTAAGATGTGCTGTGTACAAGTACTTGCCAGCCCACCCAGGGGAAGATCACCCCTTCTCGCTACATGGCAGTCAGGCTGGGTCACATGACCTTCTGTGACCAGTGACAAGTGACTGGAGATGAGGAGTCACTTGTGCTTAGAAGCCTAAGAGTCCAAGTGGAGTTTGCCACGTTGTCCTTTTTTCTCTCATGAGATGAGTGATGTTTTGGATAGAGATCCATCCCTCAGCTTGGGTCCCAGAGTAAAGATGCTGCGGAGCAGAACTGCGGCCAACACGTGATGGACAGGTAAACTGAGTGGACAGGACACCTGTGTTGACACAAGCCAGGACTGCATGGTTGTTATTGTTTTGTTTTACTACAGCACAGCTAATCCTATCCTATCTTGGTATACACTTCCAGGGCACAGATCAGATCTGAGGTGGGGTGGTGAAAGTAGTAGGCATCACTGGAAAATGCCTCTTGGATGATTCTCAAGTGCCCTACAGCGTGCATCACGGTAAAGACCATTTCATCAAGGAGATGCTCTTCCCCACAGACTGTCAGCATGAACATCATGGTCTCAAACTTATACCATGATTTGACACTTGATTTAGCTGCTTATTTGCCTTCTATGCTAGAATGCTACCTTCCAATATACGGAGGATGTAATTATTTATGATACATTAACCTGTCCTTGTGATTTTGTTTCAGTGTATTTCCTCTTTTACTTTTTCTCATCTTCTGTTGCAGTTCTAATAGAACTTCTAATGCAAAATAGCAAAATGGCTGTCTGGGGAGGCCTTACAAATAGCTGTGAAAAGAAGAGAAGTGAAAAGCAAAGGAGAAAAGGAAAGATATAAGCCTCTGAATGCAGAGTTCCAGAGAATAGCAAGAAGAGATAAGAAAGCCTTCTTCAGCGATCAACGCAAAGAAATAGAGGAAAACAACAGAATGGGAAAGACTAGAGATCTCTTCAAGAAAATTAGAGAAACCAAGGGAACATTTCATGCAAATATGGGCTCAGTAAAGGACAGAAATGGTATGGATCTAACAGAGCAGAAGATATTAAGAAGAGGTGGCAAGAACACACAGAAGAACTGTACAAAAAAGATCTTCACGACCAAGATAATCCTGATGGTGTGATCACTCACCTAGAGCCAGACATCCTGGAATGTGAAGTCAAGTGGGCCTTAGAAAGCATCACTACAAACAAAGCTAGTGGAGGTGATGGAATTATTTTTTTTTTTTTTCTTTTTTTGCCTATAGAGATAGTTAAGTTATACAATGGAATAAGGATCCGAGAATTAATGAGGAAAGAAAAAGAGAGATGTGATGGACTTAGCAGTCTGGGTCTTTTTCTAACAAGCTGTCCTCATGTTTTGTTACCCATCTGCCGTGGAGTTTGAAATACCACCTTGCTAGAGAAGTGCATAAAGCAGAGTATGTTACCACTTGTCTCATCCTTACAAGCCAGCTCCATTTTACCTTACATTTGAGAAGAAATATTTCACCTGTTTCTCTAAAATCATTTATTTGTGTCAGATCTTTACATCAAATCTTGAGAAAGCCCCATATCAGATATAAGCAATCAGTGATTATCTGGATATATTCAGGGGATAGATAGATGATTTTGGGGAAATTCCTAAATTTAAAAAGTTGGGAAACACAAGCAAGTTCTAGAAACCTGAATAGATTAAGTTTCTTATCTTAATATGACAAAGAATGTGATCATACATTCACGATTATTAAAAACAGTGCAACTTACTCTGTGTCAGACACAGGTGTAAGGGCTTACTATAAATGATCTCATCTGCTCTTCCTAGCATGCAGAAGACACTGTTTTTGTCCCTATTTTATAGGAACTTAAAATGGTTAAATAATATGTCAGTGGATCTCACTATCACCCAGCTAGTAATTAGTGGTCTAGGATTTGAATTAAATTGGCTCTGACTCCATAATTAACTCCTATGCTGCTGCTGCTGCTAAGTCGCTTCAGCTATGGTTTTTCCAGTAGTCATGTATGGATGTGAAAGTTGGACTATGAAGAAGGCTGAGTGCCGAAGAATTGATGCTTTTGAACTGTGGTGTTGGAGAAGACTCTTGAGAGTCCCTTGAACTGCAAGGAGATTCAACCAGTCCATTCTGATGGAGATCAACCCTGGGATTTCTTTGGAAGGAATGATGCTAAAGCTGAAATTCCAGTACTTTGGCCACCTCATGCGAAAAGTTGACTCATTAGAAAAGACTCTGATGCTGGGAGAGATTGGGGGCAGGAGGAAGAGGGGACGACCGAGGATGAGATGGCTGGATGGCATCACCAACTCGATGGACACGAGTCTGAGTGAACTCCGGGAGTTGGTGACGGACAGGGAGGCCTGTTATGCTGCAATTCATGGGGTCACAAAGAGTCGGACACGACTGAGTAACTGAACTGAACTGATTGCAGTTTAATTGCCTTTTGAAGCTTAGGATCACTGTTGGGCTTTATGTTCCTATGCTGCTACTGCTGCTGCTAAGTCGCTTCTGTCATGTCCGACTCTGTGTGACCCCATAGACGGCAGCCCACCAGGCTCCCCCGTCCCTGGGATTCTCCAGGCAAGAACACTGGAGTGGGTTGCCATTTCCTTCTCCAATGCATGAAAGTGAAAAGTGAAAGTGAAGTCTCTCAGTCGTGTCCGACTCTCAGCAACCCCATGGACTGCAGCCTACCAGGCTCCTCTGTCCATGGCCTATAGCCAGGCTGAACTGCTTTGGTATGGAAGTAGAACACAACGTGTGCCAAGAGCAGAGGCTGAGTTCCTATTAAGCTACAACAGACCCTTAGAGCCTTGTATTCGATGCTGCTGTTGGAAGTGGTTGCATTGCTACGTTGCGTCTGATTCTTGTGACCCCATGGACAGTAGCCTGCCAGGCTCCTCTTTTCGTGGGAATTCCCAGGCAAGAATACTGGCATGGGTTGCCATCTCCTTCTGCAGGGGATCTTTCCCATCCAGGGATCAAACCCGTATCTCCTGAATTGGCATGCAAATTCCTTACTGCTGGGTCACCAGGGAAGCTCATTTGATGCTGTAACATACGACAACTTCTCTCACTTAACAAAAGAGGACATTTGAGACTTCGTACTTGTTAAGTACTTTGCCTAAAGTCCACCACCTGAAAAGTGGAAGGGACACAGCAATAGGCCAGTCCCATTATCCTTTACCCCAAAACACCCTCCACCAAGTAACTTAGCTCCCTTCTGCTGTCCTTTCCAATTTACTTAATCCAAAGGATTCCTTTGTAGGCACGGGTTTCTCCTTCTTTTCTTTATATTCTTTCAGTGTGTTTCAAATTTGGCTCAGGATTGGCAGCATATGCTAGTTTATGTTGTAATAACTGAAACTCCTCTGGAGATCGGTGACTTCAGAGAACATGACTTTAAATGTCCATCATGCTACATAACCAACAGAAGCTGCAGGCTCTTGGCCACTTCTAGTCACCCCGGGGATGAGGTTGATACATCTTGCCCCTTGATTATATAATGGCCCATTGCGGAAAACACAAATACAATGCATCAGGCACAGGCTTTTAAAGCCTCCCACTAGAAATGGCATGCATCATTTTCATGTTCATCTGCCATGCCTACCTTCAAATCACAGTGGGAAAACAGCCTTGTCATGGACTTTGGTGAAGGGGAGAATTGGAATATTCATTAAAACTTAAACAATTTTGAGGCATAGTCTGTGCCCAGTGGCATTTTGTCCTGATACAAATAAAGCATCTTTTACTAAAACAGACACCGCAGCACCTATGGGCATAAAGACATACTTCATGCTCCTGGGCTGGAATCGGTCAGACAATGGGCACTGTCCAACTTACACTGGGGTTTCTTTTTCATCACAGCTTAGATTTTTCAGGTCTTTTTACTTTCAGAGTCTCAAACCAGGACTTCATTCCTACGCAAGCTGAGATGTAACATTTGATGGCCAGGGAGTGAAATTTCTGTCTTGGACTGATCGACGGGTCCTTACTTCAAGAACTTGTTCTACAATATGGTCTAAACAGCCTACCTGTTTGTAAATAGCCTCATAGTTTGGCTAATGCAGGTAAATGAAGGAAAGAGGCACACATTATAAATTATCTCATTAAAAATTAAAGCCAGATAAAATTGTATACATTTCACTAAATTACCTTTCTAGGCTTTGCAAATATTCCGAGGGCAGCTAATCTCTCCATTTTAATTAGATTGCACATCTTTTTCAAAGGCTACTGTCCTGATGTTTTAATATAAAAAGACCGTTCCTATTTAAGGCAGAAATCTGGAGAGCTGAGAATTAACACTTACTGTTAACCTTTTCCTAAGGGGAAAGATTTAACTTCAAGTAAGGAAGACCCTTTGTATGTGAACCACATTTCTCATTTTTAAAATAGAGTAGCAGCAAATGAAACTCCATGTGTCTAAAATGACAATTCCTGAGACTTCCCTGGTGGCGAATGGTTGGGACTCTCTGCTTCCACTGCAGAGGGCACAGGTTTGACCCCCGGTTGGGAAACAAAGATCGTGCAAGCTGCCTGGGGCAGTCAAAATAAATTAAACATAAAATAAAATGAACAAAAACAACCGCCCCCTTCTTCCTGTGCTCCTTCCTTAGTTCATTTCCCCCTTATCCTTTATCATTACTCAATATGTTTTATATTTTGCTTCTTTTTCATTGTTTCCCTCCTTCATTAATTTGAGGACTTCCGTGTGGCTCATGTGCTCTATCTTCTCTGAAAAGTAATATGCCTCATCCATAGTAGTTGAATAGATGAGTGAATGACAGAAATTTCAAACTGTCTCAATTAAGAAGCACCTGCCACTTGAACATCAAATCTACAAGGATGGTCTCTTGGTTAGTCTTTCCCTCCAACTCTATCTCTGGCACCTGGAACACTGCTGGGGTTCAAGCAGGTTCTCTACAAATATCAGTGAACCAAAGCACCCTTGGGATCTAAGGAAAGAGATGCTGTGCAGGTTCATTTGCATGGCAGGCAGCGAGAAGGTTGGCCTGACATTGACATATATCTTAAGAGGCACATGGACAACTTTGCTCAGATGACCCCAATATTCCCAGTGCTTTGTGTTTTAGAGAGAATATAAATTCGTTAAGTATTGTCAGTTTTTTTTTTTTTTTTTTGCCACGCCATGTGGCATGTGAGACCTTAGTTCCCCAGCTAGGGATTGAACCCTTGCATTGGGAGCACAGTCTTAACCACTGGACAGCCAGGGAAGTCTCTCGGTTAGCACTGTTGAACTTACAACTTACAATGAATTGTTGGATTAGAATTAATGAGTGTGAGGATTTTTTTTTTTCCAGACGCTTTGCCCAGCCTTTATAAATACTATTATCTGGCAGATGGGTTCTCTGAGAAAGAATCCACATCTTCTCAAAAGTAGTAAAGGCCATGAAAAAACAACACGGCAGGGAGATTGAATACAAATCTTAATTGGGTGTTAAGAGAGGAAGCATAGTTGAGCCTGTGTTCAGTATGTAAGAGTCTACCACATCACTTAGGAGTGGCTAAAATGACAGCGTGACCCAGAAACTATTTCAAAGTAAAGCACTTCTCAGAAAAGCAGAAGGTTGAGACGCTTCCTTAGGAAGCATGTAGACAGCCTACCATGGTGTTCAAACGCATGGGCATCTGCAGAGATGGCTGGTTTTAATCTTAGCCGTACTGTTTCCTAGCTGGGCAGTCAAAGACACTGTTGCTTTTACAAGTCCAAGTTTCTTCACCTTTGAAATAACAATCAAAATGGTTCCTAGTGGGTGGGAATAAATAAGACTGCCTACATGCCTAGCTCGGTGGCCAGCATGCAGTGGGAACTAAACGTGAGCCGCTGTCGTCATTTTTCTTGCTGCTGCTGTTCAGGGCACTTCTGTTGTCCAACCAGCCACACTTCTGCTTTAGGTTCAATATGGAGGAGCAGAAGGCTTTCTTTGGGACTAAAAAAAAGTCGTAATTTAGACTTCAACCCCAAGGCAAACTCAGACCACCTGAATAGCTCCCTTGCTGGGTCTGGACATATGACCATTTGTGTGTGTGTGTGGGTGAACGGAGGTCAAAGTCAACCCAGCCCAGTGCCTGGCCCATGGCTGAAGGTGCTGTAAGTAACTACTCAAAGCATGAGCCAAAGTTAACCAAGGACAATTGGAGCCGTCTTCTTAATGGTCAGATTCAGAGAAATGGCAACATGAAATGATAGCCAGAAATCTAAACATCAAAGCTTTTGCATACCCTCCCTAAGAAATATAACATGGAGGAGAGTCATTTTTATCAATCTGTGCCTGAATATGCAAATATAAATAGATGCTTGATATTCTTGTAGGGTGATCTCACTGTTGATGTATGTCTTTCTGGCTTGACCATGTAAAATTTGAATCATATCACTACAAGCGGCAAACTGAGAGGGAGGATGGAGATGTTTTAAAAGTTATTGGGACACATGACCCTCAGGGAGAGTTTTAAACTGGATGCCAATTAAATCTCTCTTCGGATATGAAATTGTCAGAATGACTGCAGAGATCATGTCTCATCAGCTACTTGCAGAAGAATGAACGTTAGGGTACTTCTTAGTGCCATATACAAAAATAAACTCAAAACAGACTGAAGACCTAAATGTAAGGCTGGACACTATAAAACTCAGCAGAAAACATAAGCAGAACACTCTTTGATATAAATCACAACGATATCATTTCTCCTAGAGTAATGAAAATAAAAACAAAAATAAACACATGGGACCTAATTAAATTTAAAAGCTTTTGCACAGCAAAGGAAACCATAAACAAGACGAAAAGCTAACACTTAGAATGGGAGAAAATATTTGCAAATGAAGCAACTGACAAGGGATTAATCTCCAAAATCTACAAACAGCTCATGCAGCTAAATAGCAAAATAACAAACAACCCAATCAAAAAATGGGCAGAAGACCTAAACAGACATTTCTCCAAAGAAGATATATAGATGGCCAACAACACATGAAAAGAGGCTCAAAGTCACTAATTATTAGAGAAATGCAAATCAAAACTACAATGAGGTATCACCTCATGCAGGTCAAATGACTACCATCAAAATATACAAACAATAAATGCTGGAGAGGGTGTGGAGAAAAGGGAACCCACCTACACTGTTGAAAGTCAAAGTCACCCAATCGTCCGACTCTTTGTGACCTCATGGACCATACAGTCCATGCCAGAAGAATTCTCCAGGCCAGAAGACTGGAGGGGGTAGCTGTTCCCTTCTCCAGGGGATCTTCCCAACTCAGGGATGGAACCCAGGTCTTCTACATTGCAGATGGATTCTTTACCAGCTGAGCCACCAGGGAAGCCCCTGCACTGTTGGGGGGAATGTAAATTAATACAGCCACTATCAAAAACATGTGGAGGTGCCTTAAAAAACTAAAAACAAAACTCCCATATGACTTAGCAATCCCACAATTGGGCATATATCCAGAGAAAACTATAATTAAAAAAGACACATGCACTCCAATACTCACTGCAGCACTGTTTACAACAGAAGGACATGGAAGCAACCTAAATGTCCATTGATAGAGGAATGGATAAAGATGTGGTACATATATACAACGGAATATTACTCAGCCATAAAAAAGAATGAAACCGGTTCACTCATAGAGATGTAGATGGACCTAGAGACTGTCATTCAGAGTGAAGTAAGTCAGAAAGAGAACAACAAATATTGTATATTAACAGGTGGACTCTAATAAATGGTATATTGTTGTTGTTGAGTTGCGTGACTCTTGTGACCCTATGGACTGTAGCCCACCAAGCTCCTCTGTCCATGGGATTTTCCAGGCAAGAATGCTGGAGAGGAGTGGGCTTACATTTCCCTCTCCAGGGGATCTTCCCTACCCACAGATTGAATCCATGCCTGTTGTATCTCTTGTGTTGATGAGCAGATTTTTTACCACTGTGCCACCTGGGAAGACCTAGCAAATGGTATAGATGATCTAATTTGCAAAACAGAAATAAAGCTGTGGAGAACAAACAGATACCAAGGGGGAAAGAGGGATGGGATGAATTGAGAGACTGAGATTGAGGTATATACACTAGTGATACTGTGTATAAAATAGATAATAGATACTGAGAACCTACTGTACAGCTCAGGGAACTCTTACCCAATGCTCTGTGGTGAGCTAAATGGGAAGCAAACTCCCAAACAAGGAGATATAGGTATACACACAGCTGATTCACTTTGTTGTACAGTAGAAACTAACTCAACATTGTAAAGCAACTATACTCCAATAAAAATTAAAGAAACGATCATGTCTTATACTAGCTCTACCTTCATGAAACATCTTCTAGTTTATTCTTACTTTTTCAATTCATAAATTCTCTTTATGTGGGGTCTTGTTAACTCCTACTTTCAATTGTCTTTTTTTTTAATTGAAATTTGAGATAATTATAGATTCACTGTGCTCATAAGAAATATCATAGAGATATCCTCTGTACACTTAACTTAGTCTTCCCAATGGGAAAATTTTGCAACATGATAGTATATAGTTATTCCTCCCATCCTGATGCCCAACTCCAGACAAACTGTCCTCTACTTCTAAAAATTTGTCATTTCAAAAATGCTATGTGAATGTAATCCCCAAGTACAAAACCTTGGGGACTGACTTTTCCATTCAGCATAATTCCCTGGAGATCCATCCATGTTGCCACATGCGTCAACTATTTGTGTATCCTTTAAATGGCTGATCATTAGTTCATTGTATATAGGTACCTCAGAGAAGGCAATGGCACCCCACTCCAGTGCTCTTGCCTGGAAAATCCCATGGACGGAGGAGCCTGGTAGGCTGCAATCCATGAGGTCGCGAAGAGTCAGACTCGACTGAGCGACTTCCCTTTCACTTTCATGCGTTGGAGAAGGAAATGGCAACCTACTACAGTGTTCTTGCCTGGAGAATCCCAGGGACGGGGGAGCCTGGTGGGCTGCCATCTATGGGGTCGCATAGAGTTGGACACGACCAAAGCGACTTAGAAGCAGCAGCAGCAGGTACCTCAGAGCTGGTTTATACATTCACCTGTTAAAGGAGATCTAAGTTATCCCAGTTAGGGCTGTTAGAATAGAACTGCTATGAACATTCCTGTACAGGCTTCTGTGTAAATATTAATTTCATTTTGGAGGGACTGTGATGGTTGCATGTTTAGTGTATTTAGAAACTGAGCAGTTGTGTTCCAGAGTTGCTATATTATTTTCCATTTTCATCAACAATGCAATGGTTAAGTGATCCAGTTCCTCCTTGTACTAGCACTTGGTGGTGTCACTTTTTTTCTTGTAGCCATTCTGTGATGTTTGATACCTCTATACTGTGATATTTTGTAGCGGTTCTTACTTGCATTTCCTTAGTCACATTGAACATCTTTTCATTGGCTTCTTTGCCTTTGTGTATCTTCTTCAGTAAAATATGTTTATATCTTTTCTCCATTTTCAAATCTTAATGCCTGCATTGTATATGGTATTGTGGTTTTCATTTCAGTTTCGGCATGTTTGTTATTGTGTAGAAATCTGACTTTTGTGTGTGTGTTGATCTTGTGTGCTGTAAACTTGAATTCATTCAGTAAATGAAATCTTTTTCAGACTATGCCCCTGGTCACCATATAGCTGAAATGCACAATGCTCAGGCAAAAGCCTGAGGTCCTTGGGGTTACTTATTTTGAAGTGGACCCAAGGCCACTGTCTGCTTATTAAATCTTTTCAATTTTCAGCCAACGACTGGGAGATGTTACCACAGAAGAGACTCTTTATCAGTTTTTTAAAAAAATTGTGATCTGTTTTAACTGGCCTGCTTTGCATGTAGAATAGATTAAGCCTAATGACAGAGAAATGATCTGAGATCAGAATTTCATGATCTTAAATCTGGAATGACTTGTCAAGAAATCTCTGGTTTAAGGGATTTAAGGGATTAATTTCCACAATATACAAACATCTCATGCAGCTCAATATAAAAAAAAAAAATAGACAATTCAATAAAGTGAGTGGAAGACTCAAACAGTTCTCCAAAGAAGACACACAGTTGGCTAAGAGGCACATGAAAAGATGTTTAATGTCATTAATTAGAGAAACGCAAGTCAAAACTACAATGAGGTACCACCTCATACCAGTTACAATGCCTATCATCAAAAAAATCTACCAACAATAAATGCTGGAGAGGGTGTGGAGACAAGGGAACCCTCTTACACTGTTGGGAATGTAAATTGGTGAAGCCACTCCGGAAAACAGTATGAAGGTTCCTTAAAAAGCTAAAACTAGAACTACCATATGACCCAGCATTTCGCACAATTCAGCATATATCCTTAGAAAACCATAATTCAAAATGATACACGCACCCTAATGTTCCTTGCAGAACTATTTACACTAGCCAGGACAAGGAAACCACGTAAATGTCCACGGACGGATGAATGGATAAAGAAGATGTGGTATATATACAATGGAATGTTGCTCAGCCACTAAAAGGAATGAAGCTGGGTGGTTTGTAGAGATGTGGATGGACCAAAGTCTGCCATACAGAGTGAAGTCAGAAAAACCAAAAAAAAACTATATCATCTATTAACACATATGTGGAATCTAGAAAATGGTGCAGATGAACCTATTTGCAGGGCAGGAACAGAGAAGCAGATGTAGGGGATGGACATCTGGACACGGTGGGGAGCGTGGTGGGATGAATTGGGAGACTGAGATTGGCATAGATACACTACCACGCGTAAGACGGACGGCTAGTGGGAACCTGCAGTATAGCCCAGGGAGCTCGGTGTGGTGCTCAGTGGTGACCTAGAGGGACAGGATGGGAGGTGTGGGTGGGAGGGAGATCCAAGGGGGAGGGATATATGCATACACATAGCTGACTCACATCATTGTACAGCAGAAACTAACAACACTGGAGAGCAACTATACTCCAAAAGAAAAAAAAAAAAGATCCTTGGTTGACTAGCTCACAGTAAAGTTTAGGAGTTTAGAACCCAAATTTAAGTCGTACATGATCTCAGAAATAATAGAATGTGCAGAATCCACTTTCAAGAGAATGTGGGGCCAAAATGACACTTTCCAGCAACCAGCCCCAAACAGCACAAGACAGAAGCGAGTGCCGTGTATCTTTCTTTCTTATGCTCTTCTCCCTCTGAAGAGTTTCCTTTAAAAATGAAATAGGACCAAATCCTCAACTTCATTTTTTCCCCAGGTCTCTAATTTTGATTCAGAACCACATCTTTGTTTAAGGGTTTATGTAGATAAACCTCAATTTTGTCAATCTCAATTTTGCCTAAGAAGTAGGATCAACTTCTAATTTTCAATGTTAAACCCCACGCTCTGCTTTCTCCTGCAATATTCTCAAGATGATGGCTTCAGGTTAGGTCCCACACTGGGCCAGACGTTCTCAGTAAACTGAGTAAGCAACTATCCCTGCACTTGCTTCATGTTACGGCCTCAGATGCTGGAGAGAACAGAGGGGAATCCCAGCCTCTCACTGTCTCTGCCCTTTTTTACCCAGTTCTGTGAGGCATCTGGAGCCCTTCTGGGGTAGCCAGGGGTTCCTGGGGGCAGCCTTTGACTCGAACCAAGTTAATCCATGTGGTCACATTTCCATAACCATTTGAAGAGATCTGAAGGCTTCTCTATGTGGCAAGATCTAACACCACAGGCACAGATGAGACTCACACCTGTCACTAACTGGTAAAGAATATGCTGAAGCCAGAGGAGGAAACTCATATGTCGTGGGAGCGACAGACAGGAAATGCCCTTCAACAAGACAGGCCTGCATGGGACAGGAGAGCAGAGTGGGGACTGAGGGGGGCTTACCATGTGACCTCACCTCAAGTCACCCAATATAAAACAAATTTTAGGGTGCTGCGTAAGACTTTGGGCTTCCCAGGTGGCGCTAGTGGTAAAGAACCCACCTGTCAGTGCAGGAGACATAAGAGACACCAGTTCGATCGCTGGGTCAGGAAGATCCCCTGGAGGAGGGCATGGCAACCCACTCGAGTATTCTTGCCTGGAGAATCCCAGCGACTGAGGAGCCTGGCAGGGCCTGGAGGGCTACAGTTCATAGGGTCACAAAGAGTTGGACACGACTGAAGTGAGCTGGTATGCCTAAGACTAGGGGAAAAAAGACCACTTGCCATCTAAATTTATTTGCAAGACCACAGGCATAAAGCCTCTAGGTGGTGGTTCAAACTACAAAGGGGAAAAAGATACTAGAGAGTGTTTGTCTGGTCTCCACAGATAACCACATATAAGACCAGTGACCTGAGATTAGCTACCAGGCAGCCTCAGGAAAGATGGCTTACTGGTTCTTCTTACTTTCGCTAGTACCCACCCTTCTGATTCTGTATTAGATGCTGAATTCTAAAGATTGCCTTTTAATTCAAGCAAACAGACATTTATTAAAATTACTTTTCTGAGAAACATATTTATGTGCGTTATAAACAAGAACGCTTTTTAACATTAAAAAATTTGAACTTTAAAAAATATGTAAAATGTTCAAGAAATGTAAACAGGAATTTTCATCTCATTTTCCATATGGTTATGTAAGCACCTTAAATATCAACACAGATCACAGACAGGCCCATTTACATGCATAGGAATGCTCTAAATAAGAAAAAAAATTCAAAATTGTTTCCAAAATTAAAATGTTATTTTTTGGCAGCTGAAATAATACTTGTAATCAGAAAGACTGAAGGATAATATGTACTACAAGTAAGGAAAATGCCCACATAATGGAAGCTTTTTTTTCCCTTAAGAAGCAACTTGAAAATGTTCATAATCTAACATTTCCATATATACTTTTCTACAGGTTTTGACTTTTTCTATTTGAAGATAGGGGGCATGAAATTAGATTTTCTTGATGACTCATGCTCACATTAGAAACAGACATAATTGTTCAGCATTTCTTGTAAATTTTTCTTTTCTTTGTCCTCAATGACACTTATTTATATAAATTTATGCATTTATTTTATCTTCCCTGAATATCTCCACCAATTCAAGTCTTGCCTATCCAATTGCAAAAGGCCAGTAATCTAAACTGTTAGAACTATTTCTTAAATGAAAGTCATGACTGAATGAAATTTTAAGAAATGAGCAACTTGAGAAAAGGGAGTTGTGACAATTGCTGCTGCTGCTGCTAAGTCGCTTCAGTCGTGTCCGACTCTGTGCGACCCCACAGATGGCAGCCCATTGGGCTCTGCCATCCCTGGGATTCTCCAGGCAAGAACACTGGAGTGGGTTGCCATTTCCTTCTCCAATGCAGGAAAGTGAAAAGTGAAAGTGAAGTCGCTCAGTCGTGTCTGACTCAGCGATCCCATGGACTGCAGCCCACCAGGCTCCTCCGTCCATGGGATTTTCCAGGCAAGAGTACTGGAGTGGGGTGCCATTGCCTTCTCCGTTGTGACAATTATGTGATGATTATTTTAGGCAGAGTTCCTTTACATTTTTGTTTTATGTTTATATTTTGTCATTGTTGCTTTGTCTGTCAGTTTCTTGGTCAAGGGATTAGGTCCTGGGTTGCCGAAAAAGTATTTTAGAACAACAGCTTTTTAAAAGGAAAATGGTGTCACTTGGTTTTTTGATTAAAGAAACCAACTTTTATATGTTAAGATTGAATGAAATATCAACTTTTGTTTTTAGTGTCAAATTTATATATATATATGACATATATTGAAATATATACTGAAATACAGTAAAAGATTTTAGTTCTTTTCTAACCAAAACAAAAATTCAAACTCATTTGAGTAAAAATACTCAGTACAGAGCTGAAAAACATACATATTACCACCAGTTTCTAGGACTCATGTAACAAATTACCACAGACTAGGTGGCTGAAATCAACAACATTTGTTCCCTCCCAGTTCAGGAGGCTGGAATTTCAAGATCAAGATGTCATCAGGGTTAATTTCTTCCAGAGACTCAAGAGAATCTGCTTCATTCCCGTCTTGTAGCTTTAGGTGGTTGTCAGAAATCCCTAGCCTGCATCCCTCTAGTCATTTCCTCCATCTTCACATACTATTCGTGTGTGTGTGTGTGTGTGTGTATGTGTGTGTCTCCTCTCTCCTCTTCCTATAAGGACAGCAATCATAGGGTCCTAAAGCAGTCTGATGTCACTTAAGTTTGATTGTACCTGCAAGGATTATTTCCACATGAGGTCACATTCCCAGGTACCATGGATGATGATGTGAACCTTTCTGGGGACTCAATTTAACCCACTCTGTGTGTGTACATATTAGCTACTTAATAGGTACGACAGAATATACACTGTATAATAAGTACGTAAACGAATATACACTGTATAAGAAGTACGTAAATTACAAACTCTCTCTTGATAGATAATTTTACAGATCTGGAGAAGACAATCAACTGCAGATCGATTTTTAAATGGCACAACTTAAAAGATTTTAATGTCCTTCTTGGAAAAAGCATGTAACCTTCCAAGTTAAAGAATGAAGTTCCAACACTAGGAAGCTCTCTATCCTGGTCACTCTATCTTGATTCTCAGTGAACATTCTAATTAGAACCAACCCTCATAATTACTTTTATATTAATAGCATTATAAGGTAAATGTCCTTCTCTCTGGGTTTTATCTCCCGGCTATAAATTGCATTGTTACTTTATATCATGCCCCTTCCATTATCAATTATTGGAGTCACTTTTTAGACAGGATTGGGGCCATGAGTAATTGTAGAAGCATCTGATAGATGGCGGGGGACGTTTTCCTTTCCATTGCAAGTTTGCTTCTCTATAATTTGACTCTGAGTACATGGATAGAAGACAACCCTTATTCATTCTGGGAGTTCCTGTAACCAGTGTAAAAAGCTACCAGACAGGTAAAGGTATTCTTAATACATAACTCTCTGGTTTATTTTTATTTTTATCCCGTGGAGTTTTGCAAAGAAGAAAGTCCATGTGTGTGCTTACAAACATGAGGAGCTTCTATGTCTAGGTGACACTCCCTACAGTTCAGTAAGCCACCAGCAAATTAGGACAAAAATATAGTTCACATTTTCGGGTAACAAATTTCCCTTTCTACACTTTTAAGTTCATCACTGATGGATGACCTTGAGGAGAAGACATTTCAGACCCTCAGCATTCCCAGATGCACCCAGAAATCCAACTTGATTCATTTTCACTCTTTCTAGTGGTCTGATTTTGGAGAAGGCAATGGCAACCCACTCCAGTACTCTTGCCTGGAAAATCCCATGGACGGAGGAGCCTGGAGGGCTGCAGTCCATGGGGTCGCTGAGGGTCGGACACGACTGAGCGGCTTCACTTTCACTTTTCACTTTCCTGCATTGGAGAAGGAAATGGCAACCCACTCCAGTGTTCTTGCCTGGAGAACCCCAGGGACGGGGGAGCCTGGTGGGCTGCCGTCCATGGGGTCGCACAGAGTCGGACACGACTGAAGTGACTTAGCAGCAGTGGTCTGATTTATGCCTGAAGATCAGTTTTCATGGGCATCAGGTTGCCTTCCTCACAAGCCTTTCTAATTGGCACCATTATCCAGTGATAACGGTGTAATGGGCCCATGTCTTCTGAAAAGTACCGAAGTGTATTTGGCCACAAAACACTCCTAAGTTTCACTGGTTGAGGAGAAGCTCTGCTGGATGCTGTGAATGGGATGGTAGCTGACAAAAATGTCAAAAGCGTAAGTTATTGTTCCAGTCCACTTGTAACCTTAGAATATGTTCCCCTAGTCACCCTATTAATGGAGATATATTATCTCTCTGAGAATTTCCTGTCAAACTCTGTTAAGTAAATAAAGGATAGGTGAAATATCAGAAACAGAGCTAACAAATGGAGCAGAGGCCTCCCCTGGAAAGAAGAGAGCCAGCTGTTTACTGTGCTAATTCGAAACAAAATGAAAATGTATGTTTTTCATCTTGGTGGAATATAATTTTCAAACACGGACTGAAAATTGGCTTTAGAAAAGACTTTTTTTTTTTTAAAGGGATATTCTGTGGTCTGGTTTTTGTGTGACAAATGTGACGAGGCCCTGACATAAGACAAATGCTTGGTTGAGCCTTGCATATTGCCTCTAAATTGAACCCAAACCACAAAGTAATGTTGGAATCATTTAGCTGGGTTAGTCTCAATGTGTCAAGATCAGAAGAGACTAGAATTTCTTTTCCCCCAGTCTGGGACCCATAATCGTAACCACCGACGACCAGGCAGGGAGGGCCCCAGGAAGTAAGGAGTAAATGAGCAAAGCCGCCCAGCTCTCCGGGTCTAGTGACACTGTGCAGGTCTCAAGCCACACGGTGTACGCTGAGAACTTCATCTTGTAGGTCAGTAGTTCAACTGGGGGTCATTTTGTCCTCCTAGGGACGTTGGGCAAGGTCTGGAGATGTTTCTGCTTGTTACAGGTGGGCAGTGGGGAAGGCTTCTGGCATGGGTTGAGGCCAGGAATGCTGCTCAACATCCTGCAACGCACAGAACAGCCCTCCTGACCAAGAAGCCTAGGCCCAGCATGTTCACGGGCTTCCCAGGTGGCGCTAGTGGTAAAGAACCTGCCTACCGATGCAGGAGGCGTAAGAGACGTGGGTTCAATCCCTAGGTCAGGAAGATCACCTAGGGGAGGGACACAGCAATTTACTCCATTATTCAAGCCTAGAGATTCCCATGGACAGAGGAGCCTGGCGGGCTATAGTCCATGGGGTTGCAAAGAATCAGACACAACTGAAGTGCCTTAGAGCACACACACAGCATGTTCACAGGGTGGAAGTTGAGAAACCCTCCTGGTGAGCTGCGGTCCTACAGGCAGGATGTGGATTAGAACCACCTGGTAAGCTAGTCAGGAACAGGGGAGGCCAGGGCTCACTGAAGTACTTGAGGGCCTGGGCCTTTGCATTTCTATCAGGATTCCAGAGGATTCCCAGGCAAGTGAGAATCACTGCTATGGGGGTATTAATTAGGCTTGCAAGTCAGACATGAACCATTCTTGCAAACTGCTTCTGGGAGTACACCATCTTCAACTGTTCTATATCTCTTGCATAGGCAGGAAACCAATCCTGTGACAACTGATTAATCATTATTTCTCTAGACCAGTATCTCCCTGTCTGTGGGTTGTGAAGTTATAAAGGCTGTGAGAATCCATGTGTGCAAGCATTGCTAAGACAACTGAAAAAATATTCTCTGATATATATAAATATATGACTATTTTCCAAATTGCATAGATGATCTGATTAATAATATAGGCATTCATTTAGAAGCATTACTCATCAAGTCTTTTTTTTTTTTTTAAGACGATGAACACTAATACATGTGGTTCATGAAAGCTTTTGATATCTTGCAAGGGGGCCTCTGAATTGACAATCACCTGCAGACTACATTTTCAAGATTTTTTTCCAAAATCTCTTTTTTTTGCCCAAGTATCAATGATCTCAGTTTCTTCTGAGATGCCAAGTTTTGTACATCTAAGACTTTAACAGAGCAATATTTCTCCAAGCTTCATTTGGCAGATAAATCGTTTAGAAATCTTGTTATCCTACAGAGTCTAACTGGGTTGACTTGGGCTTCTGATTCTGCATTTGTGAAAGGCTCCCAAGGAAATGCGGTTGTCCCTGGTACTCAGGCCACAATTTGACCAGTAGGGATTCACATATAGCCACTTCTTGGTATTTATGTACTCTGTACACTACATTTCTTAAAATAATTACAGGGGATCTCAGTAAAATAGGAAAAGAGAAAATAAACATACCCCACATTTAGCTTGTATAACCCTTATAGGAAATCCTTCTTCACGAACTAGCTAATATTTCAAACACAAGGTTACAACAAAAATACTGAGATGGCCAACAAACACAGGAAAAGATGCTCAACATGGTTAATTATTACAGAAATGCAAATAAAAACTGCAATAAGGTATCACGTCACACCAGTCGGAATGGCCATTATTAAAAAAAATCTACAAACAATAAATGTTGGAGAGGGTGTGATGAAAAGGCAGCCCTCCTTCACTGTTGGTGGGATGTCAATTGATACAGCCACCATGACGAACAGTATGGAGTTTCCTTAAAAAACTAAATACCTTAAGACCCAGAATTCTACTTTGTGCTCTGTGCTGACCTAAATGGGAAGGAAATTTAAAAAGATGAAATGTATGTATATTTGTAGCTGATTCACCTTGCTGTACGTACAGTAGAAGCTAACACAAATCCTACAACTAGGCATATACCCAGAGAAAACCATTATTCAAACAGACACAGGTGCCCCAGCGTTCACTGCAGCACTATTTACAACACCCAGGACATGGAAGCAACCTAAATGTCCATCAACAGAGGAATGGATAAAGAAGACGTGAAATACATACAGTGGAATAGTACTCAGCCACAGAGAGGGATGACACTGGGTCGTTTGGAGAGATGTGGATGCACCTAGAGACTGTCATAGAGAGTGAAAGTGAAAGTAAAGTCGCTCAGTCGTGTCCGACTCTATGCGACCCGTGGACTGTAGCCCACCAAGCTGCTCCGTCCATGGGATTCTCCAGGCAAGAATACTGGAGTAGGTTGCCATTTCCTTCTCCAAAGTAAGTCGGAAAGGGAAACACAAATACCGTGTATTAACGCACATGCATGGAATCTAGAAAAATGGTATAAATAATCTTATGTGCAAAGCATAAGAAAGAGAGACATTGACATAGAGAACAGATGTATAGATACCAAGTGGGGAAAGCGGGGGGTGGGATGAATTGGGAGACTGGGATTGACATATACACACTATTGATACTATGCATAAAACAGGTAACTAGTGGGAACCTACTGTATAGCTTGGGGAATTCTGCTTTGTGCTCTGTGCTGACCTAAAAGGGAAGGAAATAAAAAAAGATGAAATGTATGTATATGTATAGCTGACTCACTTTGCTGTACATACAGTAGAAGCTAACACAAACTGTAAAGCAACTATATGCCAATAAAAATTAATTTAAAAAACTATAATACACTTGTTTGTTACACACACACACTACAAGGTAAAAAAAAAAAAAAGAAAAAGACATGGGAAAACAGTTCAGGAGAGAAATCCCCATGAGGAGACTTTGACCATAACAGGGCCCCTCACAGGGATGCTTCAGATCTCCCTGGATGTGAAGCACATTTCACTCCTGGTCAACTATGGCATCCCCACCTTTACCAGTGCAGCCTTAGAGAAAAGTCCAACTTCAGGGCAAGAAGGCGGGACTACCGGGGTTGCTCGAGAGTCTGTCCCATCTCTTGGAAAACAGTCCTAAACATTTCTCCTTGATTTGCCACAGCTATTATTTTGTTTTCATACATAAACTTCAACACACTAGTAACTGTGACATCACTTAGATTCAGGTTAAGCCATTTTAAACAGATTTCTAAAAATATAATCAGGTGGATTTTCATAACAATTAATCAGCTTGCTTTTCTGTGGTAGAAAAGGGGACATTCCTGGAAGAAAAACAGGCATGTAGTAGGTAAACTGGCTCATAAATGAAGTTCAGACCTATATGAATGTAAAAAGTAGTGAATTAAAATGCAGATGTTAACCACGTATTGACAGGTCAATCTGGAAATGCTGGGTTTGGGGGTTTATATTTTGTCTTCTCTCCAAGAGCCAGACAGAAGAGAAGCCATCTAATCAAGGTCAGTATCAACTTACACCATCTAATGTGTGTGATACATGAGTGTTTCTAGAATCAGTTTTTGAAAGTGGAAATCTGGATGTGTGTGTGAAATCTTTTCATTTTTAAGTGCGGAAAAATATTTTCAAAAACGTAAAACCGCTACAAGGAAAGAACGAAAACAAGACTGTAGGTTGCTTTGGGGTTTTCAGAGCCTAGTTTACAACCTTTGCCTCTCAAAGCATGGCATGCAGATGGGCAGCATCTACATTACGCAGGATCTTGTTAGAAATTTTCAGGCCCCATGTAGAAACTATGGGGGTGGGGCTGAGCAATCTATGTTTTGATAAACCCTCTATAAGCTCAAGATACAAGGTCATTTGACCACTGCTGATCTAGAAACTTTTCTAATGCGCCTGCTCAGCTCCTTCTCACTGTGAACCAGAGCTTCTGCCTCAGTTTACTAGTTAGGGCTACAACCCCAGGAGCCTGCCATTCAAGATGTCACCCCTGAGGGGCTGGCCCCATCTTCACCATCCAGTCACTGGCTTGCATCCTACTTTTGCCTGCTTCCAACCTGCTCACAGCTCTGGGTATAAACCCTCTGGCCCTTTTGCTATTAGGCAGAAACATATGAATGTCTCTTTTGTAGGTGAAGAATTGTTTCTGAAGAACCTACCTGATAACACTGTTTATGATATGCCTCTTTCTCCCATGCACATACACTGCCTCCAAGAGTTGTCAACAGTAAATAAACCAATGTACATAAAATAGCTAGGCCAAGCATGGCACAAAGGAAGCTCTCGGTGAAGGTCAGCTGCCATTAATATCCTGCCTAAAATGGTAACCGTCCAGCAGGACAATTATCTCCCTGTGTGGGTGAATATATGGAGATGCATGGAGCTATGTTGTGAGAAACTTAGTCATGCAGCTCAGTCAGTCAGCTCAGTTGCTCAGTCGTGTCCAACTCTTTGTGACCCCGTGGACTGCAGCATGCCAGGCCTCCCTGTGCATCACCAACTCCCAGAGCTTGCTTAAAACTCATGTCCATCGAGTTGGTGATGCCATTCAACAATCTCATCCACTGTCATCCCCTTTTCCTCCTGCCTTCAATCTTTCCCAGCATTAGGGTCTTTTCCAATGAGTCAGTTCTTTGCATCATGTGGCCAAAGTATTGGAGCTTCAGTTTCAGCATCAGTCCTTCCAATGAATATTCAGGACTGATTACCTTTAGGCTGGACTGGTTGGATCTCCTTTCAGTCCAAGGGACTCTCAAGAGTCTTCCCCAACAATACAGTTCAAAAGCATCAATTCTTTGGTGCTCAGCTTTATGGTCCAACTCTCATATCCATACATGACTACTGGAAAAATCATAGCCTTGACTAGACAGACCTTTGTTGGCAAAGCAATGTCTCTGCTTCTCAATATGCCGTCTAGGTTGGTCACAGCTTTTCTTTCAAGGAGCAAGTGTGTTTTAATTTCATGGCTGTGGTCACCATCTGCAGTGATTCTGGAGCCCAAAAAATAAGGTGTCTCACTGTTTCCATTGTTTTCCCATCTATTTGCCATGAAGTGATGGGACCTAATGCCATGACCTTTGTTTTTTGAATGCTGAGTTTTAAGCCAGCTTTTTCACTCTCCTCTTTCACTTTCATCAAGAGGGTCTTCAATTCCTCTTTGCTTTCTGTCATAAGATGGTGTTCTCTGCATTTCTGAGGATATTGATATTTCTCCTGGCAGTCTTGATTCCAGCCTGGGCTTCATCCAACCCAGCATTTCGCATGATGTATTCTGTATATAAGTTAAATAAGCAGGGTGACAATATACAGCCTTGGTGTACTCCTTTCCCGATTTGGAATCAGTCTGTTGTTCCATGTCCAGTTCTAACTGTTGCCTCTTGACCTGCATACAGATTTCTCAGGAGGCAGGTCAGGTGGTCTGGTATTCCCATCTCTTTCAGAATTTTCCACAGTTTGTTGTGATTCACACAGTCAAAGGCTTTGGCATAGTCAATAAAGCAGAAGTAGATGTTTTTCTGGAACTCTCTTACTTTTTCTATGATCCAACAGATGTTGGCATTTTGATCTCTGGTCCCTCTGCCTTTTCTAAATCCAGCTTGAACATCTGGAAGTTCTCGGTTCATGTGCTGTTGAAGGCTCACTTGGAGAATTTTGAGCATTACTTTACTAGCATGTGAAATGAGTGCAACTGTGCGGTAGTTTGAGCATTCTTTGGCATTGCCTTTCTTTGGTATTGGAATGAAAACTGACCTTTTCCAGACCTGTGGCCACTGCTGAGTGTTCCAAATTTGCTGGCATATTGAGCACAAAGTGGAGATGCAAGGAGCTACACGGTCAGAAACTTAGTCATGCAGCTAACAAAAAGCAAATGCAGGACTTATCCTTGTACATTTCTGCTCCCAAATTCTGTGCTTCATTTACGATGTTAGATGGTCCCTCAGTCTGTCTTGGTGACTAGTGCCACTGGGTTTGCTGATTTCTGGATCCTGCACTTGACCTGTCAGATGCTCTTATCTGGTCCTTGCCCTCTGTCAGTCCAGGATGTAGGTAACAGGTTCTGCTTCAAAGCAGTGGGAAGGTGGAGGTGATGCCAGCTTCCAGGGGTACCTGTCTAGGACAGAGTGATCCTAGGGATCAAGACAGGTCAAGGGGGAGATAAATCTGGGAAGAGAGAGATCCAGATCTGACATTTTCTGATTGCATGATTTTCTGATAGCATGGGGAGGCTAACATAAATCTCATTTTTGGCCACTAGCAGAGCATCTGGGTTTCCCTAGCCAATAACCAGAAATCTGGCAAGAGTGGTTATGCCCTGATTGTATGCTAAGAGCCTCGGTAGAAAGCCCCAGGTCAGAGGAACTGGCTAGCGGAGGGTAGTATGGGTAACTGTGCTTTATCAGTGAAAGCACTGCCTATAAAGAATAGGGGTATACAGCCACCACAGAGGTTTACATCTACCACTAGTGCTCGTCCTCACCCAGGAGGCAACAGGGAGCTGATTTCTTATGTTCTGCATACAAAGCCAAGTTTCTGTGGGGCTACCTGACCTAGTGAAAGGAGATCCAACCAGTCCATTCTGAAGAAGATCAGCCCTGGGATTTCTTTGGAAGGAATGATGCTAAAGCTGAAACTTCAGTACTTTGGCCACCTCATGCGAAGAGTTGACTCATTATTGGAAAAGACTCTGATGCTGGGAGGGATTGGGGGCAGGAGGAGAAGGGGACAACAGAGGATGAGATGGCTGGATGGCATCACGGACTCGATGGATGTGAGTCTGAGTGAACTCCGGGAGTTGGTGATGGACAGGGAGTCCTGGCGTGCTGTGATTCATGGGGTTGCAAAGAGTCGGACACAACTGAGCGACTGAACTGAACTGAACATGACCTAGTGAGGGTAGTTTTTTCTGCTTCTCTCAAAGACAGAGAAGGGGTCTTAAGAAAAGATAAAGAGGCATAAGATAGGGAATAGGCTGAGATTTGGATGATATCAAATGTAACAGAGAACGAGTCCTACAAGACCTTTGAAGTGAGGTGGTGTTGAGGAGTGATAAAATACTGTAACTTGCTCATTGAAGAACATGGAGCATCTATTTATTCATTCTTTAGTACTTTTAAGAAATTCATAGACTTTTTCACAGAACTAGAATAATTCTTCACCGTCTGAGCCACTAAGCACAACACAGCACAGCATAATTCTAGAATTTATACAGAACCATAAAAAACCTAGAATTGCCAAAGCAATCCTGAAGAAAAAGAACAAAGCATGAGGCATAAGTCTCCCAGATTTTAGACAATGTGGCAAAGCTACACTAATCAAAACAGTGTGGTATTCAAACAAAAGCAGACGTGGATCAATGTAACAGAATACAGAACCCAGAAATAAACCCACACACCTACAGTCAACTAATCTTTGGCAAAGGAGGCAAGAATATATGATGTGAAAACGTCTCTTCATCAAGTGGTACTGGGAAAGTTAGACAGCCACATGTAATCAGTTGAAGTTAGAACATACCCTCACACCATACACAAAAACACACACAAAATGGCTTAAAAACTTATAAACATAAGACATGACACCATAAACCTCCTAGAAGAAATCACAGGCAAAACATTCTATGACATAAAACGTAGCAATGGTTTCTTAGGTCAGTCTCTCAAGGCAATGGAAATAAAAACAAACAAATGGAATCACAACCTTAAAAACTTTTGCATAGCAAAGGAAACAAACAAACAAAAAAGACAACTGACATAATGAAAGAATATGTTTGCAAATGATGTGACCATCTAGGGTTTAGTTCCCAAAATCTTACAAAGAGCTCATACAACTCAACAATAATCACAACAACAACAAGAACCAAAAACAGAACACCCCAAATAACCCAATCAAAAAGTGGCAGAAGTTCTAAATGGTATTCCTCCAAAGAAAAAATACAAATGACAAATAGGCACATGAAAAGATGCTCAACATCATTAATTATCAGAGAAATGCACATCAAAATTATTCATACAATGAGGTACCACCTCACACTGGTTAGAATGACTTTAAAAAACTCTACAAATAACAAAAGCAGAGGAACCACAGATCAAATTGCTAGTATCTGTTGGATCATAGGAAATGCAAGAACGTTGCAGAAAAAACACCTACTTCGGCTTCACTGCCTATGCTAAAGCCTTTGACTTGTGGATCACAAAAAACTGTGGAAAATTCTTAAAGAGATGGAAATAACAGACCACCTTACCTTCTTCCTGAGAAACTTGAACGCGGGTCAAGAAGAAACAGAATAGTACATGGAACAATGGACTGGTTCAAAAGTGGGAAGGGAGTATGTCAAGGCCGTATATTGTTGCCCTGCTTATTTAACTTGTATGCAGAATACATCATGCAGAATGCTGGGCTAGAGGAAGCACAAGCTGGAATCAAGATTGCTGGGAGAAATATCAATAATCACAGATATGCAAATGACACCACCATTAGGGCAAAAAGTGAAGAGGAACTGAAGAGCCTCTTGTTGAAATTTAAAGAGGAAAATGAAAAAAGCTGGCTTAAAACTTTACATTCAAACAACTAAGATCATGGCTTCCGGTCCCATCACTTCATGGTAAATAGATGGGGAAAAAATGGAAACAGTGACAGACTTTATTTTCTTGGGCTCCAAAATCACTGCAGATGGTGACTGTAGCCATGAAATTAAAAGCCGCTTGCTCCTTGGAAGAAAAGCTATGATGAACCTAGGCAACGTATTAAAAAGCAGAGACATCACTTTGCTGACAAAGGTCTGTATACTCAAAGCTATGGATGGTTTTTCCAGTAGTCACATACAGATGTGCGAATTGGACCATAAGACTGAGCACCAAAGAACTGATGCTCTCAAAATGTGGTGCTGGAGAAGACTCTTGAGAGTCTCTTGGACTACAAGGAGATCAAAGCAGTCAATGCTAAAATAAATCAATCCTGAATATTCATTGGAAGGATTGAAGTTGATGCTGAAGCTCCAATAGTTGGGCTACCTGATGCAAAGAGCTGATCCACTGAAAAAGCTTCTGATGCTGGGAAAGCTTGAGGGCAGGAGGAGAAGGGGGCAACAAAGGATGAAATGGATGGATAGCATCATCGACTCAATAGCATGAGTTTGAGCCAACTCCCAGAGATACTGAAGGACAGGAAAGCCTGGTGTGCTGCAGTCCATGGGGTTGCAAAGAATCAGACTCAACGTAGCAACTGAACAACAACAACACAAATAACAAATGCTCAAGAGTACGTGGAGCAAAGGGAGCCCTCTTACACTGTGGGTAGGAATATGAGTTGGGATGGCCACTATGGAAAACAGTATGGAGGTTCCTCAGAAAACTTAGAATAACTTTTGATACAGCAATCCTACTCCTGGGCCTATGTTAAGATGAAACTCTAATCCAAAAACATACACTCACCCCTATGCTCGTAACAGCACTATTCACAGTAGCCAAGACTTGGAAACAACATAAATATCCATCCACAGATGAACAGATAAAGACAACACGGTGCATATATGCAATGGACTATTACTCAGCCACAAAAAAGAATGCAATAATGTTATGGCAGTAACACGGATGCAACTAGGGACTAGCATACTAAGTGAAGTCAGAAAGAGAAATACAAATACTGTATGATATCATTTATATGTGGACTCTAAAATGTGGGACAAATGAGCTTATCTATGAAACAGAAGCAGACTCATGAACATAGAGAACAGTCTTGTCAAAGGGGCGGGGGTTAGAAGAAGGATGGAGTGGAAGGTTGGGGTTAGTGAATATAAGCTATTATATATGAAATGGGTAAACAACAGATCTAACTGTATAGTACAGAGGGGTATATTCAGTAACCTATGCTAAATCATAGAGGAAAAGAATATAAAAAGAATATATATATGTATGTCTAACTGATTCACTTTGCCGTAGAGCAGAAATTAACACAACATTGTAAACCAACTATCCTTCAATAAAAACAAACAAAAACAAAACAAAAAAAAACTAATAAACTTCAGTTTTCAGAGGAGTTGTAGGTTTACCAAAAAAATTAAGCAAGTACAGAGTCCACTTATACTATCTCCCCTCTCCCTTCATCCCCTTCCCGCTCTGGATTCCACAAACATCCTGCAGTAAAACGCTACCCCTGTTATGAATGATGAGCCAATATGTATATGTTGTTATTAACTACTGGTCACAGTATACATCAGGTTGCATGCTCTGTGCTGTGCATTCTGTGAGTTTCCACAAATGTTATCATGACAAGCAGGGCTTCCCTGGTAGCTCGGTAGTAAAGAATCCACCTGTTGATGCAGAAGAGGCAGCAGACATGAATTTGGTCCCTAGGTTTGGAAGATCACCTCAAGGAGGAAATGGCAATCTGCTCCAGTATTCTTGCCTGGAAAATTCAACGGACAGAGGAGCCTGGCAGGCTACAGTCCATGGGTTGTAAAGAGCTGGACATGACTGCAGGGCTGAGCACACATATCATGACATGTATTTACCATATAGCATCACACAGAACAGTTACACTGTCCTAAAAATTCTCTGTGCTCCACCTCTTTAGGCCTTCCTCCAATCCCCAGTTGCTACTCATTTCTTTTTAATACTGTATAATATTCCATTGTATGGATGTCACCTGGTGGCTCAGAGGTTAAAGTGTCTGCCTCCAATGCAGGAGACCCGGGTTCGATTCCTGGGTTGGGAAGATCCCCTGGAGAAGGAAATGGCAACCCACTCCAGTATCCTTGCCTGGAAAATCCCATGGACAGAGGAGCCTGGTGGGCAGTCCATGGGGTCGCAAAGAGTCGGACACGACTGAGCGACTTCACTCATGGATGTCACTTACAGTTTTTGATTTTCAGAATAATGTGCTAACTAAGCACCTGGAAAGACACAAACCACATCTAAAATTTTAACAACCCAACCTTATGCCCAGAATCTCACACATTTCAATGCCTTAATTCATCTAATTCACATCGAGTCCCTGTGAGGTGTGCACTAATATCCCTATTTTACATGTGGAAACTGAGGCTCAGCTAAGTTAGTTAACTTGTTTAAAGATACCACATGGTGGAGACTGCACTTGGACCTGGGACTTTTACCCCACTTTATCTCACTCCTTTTAATACAAATATACATATATAAATATATGTGCATTTTTCTTGAGGAGACTATAGTTAGCAGGAAACAAGAAATCTACACTGATGCTTCAGATTCCCCTTTACCATCTACTTACAAAGTTCTCTTCCCCTTGCCTACTATTTCTTGCTCCATTTTAGATATCCTCTAAAAACCATGCCCAGTACACCAAGCAATTCAGACCTCGCCCTCAGCTTGCAATCCCTGCCAGAAAACAAAAGGCTAGCAGCCCAATAAACAGGGACCTTCTACCACATGAAATTCTATCTGGCTCTAAAGCCCGTGGTTGGCTCACTGTGTCAGTCAGCCACTCCAAGAGAAGACACAGGCACAGCTGGTAAATCAGGTTTCACCTTCCTTCATTTGCCATTCTTAGCATTTCCTGTTTCATCATGCTTGCTTTACATGCTTTACTCATCACTTTACATGCTTGCTCTTCATGTACTTGGGCTGGTAAGAAGTGGTGGCAAGTCTTCTGAATTACAGTTCAAGGTGAAAAGAGTTAAACAATCTATCCCCTCTTTTCCTAAAGGCAACATAAGCACTTGTTACAAGGGCTTCACTTGATGTTGGCTACCCAGCCCCAGGCCCTGATCCCTTCTCTAATTCATTTGCCTGAGGCAACAATGTACCAATATTTTCCTAATCACTACTTCAAATTCTTTACTCCTCTGCTCAGAGTTTCCCAATGAAAGGAAATCCTGCAACAACTTCTGTGGAGAGAAACCTGGCAGACACTCTCTTGATTCAGTAATCAGAATAAATATCTCTAGGAAATGGACAAGTGAAATTACAAGCCACAAGACAGAATGTCATGAGAAGAACACAGGATCACTTCTATGACATACTTGCCAAAGCTGAATTACCTGAATCTAATGATGAATGGTCACTGGATAAATCCAAATTGAGGAATATTTTACAAAAGGAACTGGCCTGAAATCTTTAAAAGAAGCTAAATCATGAAAATCAGGAAACAGACTGAAGAAAGCAGAAGAGACAAGACAACGTGTGCACTGCAGAATTTGAGAACTGTTCCATTTTCCCATAAAAGATGTTAAGGCCAATTGGCAAAACCAGAATGGGGCTGAAGATGAAAGAACAGTGTTAAGGCAACAATGGTAATTTTCTCATTCTGGTATCAGTATCAAATACAAATATTTGACAGTTATGTGGAATAATGTTCTTTGTAGGAAATGTTTTCTAAAGTACTATGAGTGTATGGCCAATCCCATCAGCAACTTTACCTTCTAAATGTTCTTGTACATGCGTTCTAAGTTTCAGGGTGTCTTAAGAAAAATCTTAGAAGACAGCTTCTATGGATGTGCCCTTGTCCATCACGCGTTTGGCAGATACTCTGGGACCTCTGATATGGGACTCCACCCTCCCTTTATTCCCCAAGGCTCCCCAGGCTGCTGGCCATCTCTTCACTGTTCTAGGGGAGGTCTCTTCTGTTTCTTGTCCCAGGCTTCACTCTGCAATAAAAAATGCTCTTCTTCCCCACTGCCCATCACCTTAGTTCAAATCCAAGGTCAATCTCATCTTGTTAGGCAGTCCTCCTGGCACAGCTCTGTCCACTTCCATTTTTTCTGATCAATTGTATTGTTAGCTTTAAGCACTGAATTTAGCATCTAGATGTTCAAAGATGTCTGCTACCTGCCAACTCAAAAGTACCATCCTGGGAAGCAGTGTTCACTCAAGTTCCTTCCAGGAATACTTTCTTCCTAGTATGTGCTCAGGAAACACCTGCTCTCTGGCCAAATGCTGCCTGATTGGATGTTCACTGTTATGAAATAATGGTGTATTTATAACTCATCTCTCTGAAAAACTCATCACTTTACTAACACAAAAGATTTCTACTCTTCTGGGCTTGACAGAAAATTTAAAACATGTGGCAATGACAGCTAAAGAGCCAACTTTCTCAAGCCTAAGAAAATCTCTGTTGTGGCCTCTGTGAAATATTCTCCAACCAACAACTTGAGCTCTAAGTCCACCTGAGACTTCTCACATCTATCTACTTCTCTTTCTGGTTAACATCTGGTTACCTTCTCATTAACATTTGCATGCTTAAGTGTGTTCAGCAAATACAGAACCTGAGAAGTAAGAGAACTAAAGACTTTAGCCCACGTGCTGGGTTCCTCCATGAATATTAGATCCAAATGTCTGCCACATAACAGACAAAACATACACATGCCTGCTTACTTAAAAAGATTCTGCTCTCTTGAAGACACCTTGTCTTTAAGCTAAAAAAATCATCAAAAGAAAAAAAAGTGTCAAGAGAATAGAGGCGGGGTGGTACTTGAGGGGTAGGGCAGTCTTTTCCCACAGTCTAAAACATCTGCTCAGATGTCTTCTGGTTGTACCAGTAGCATAACTGCACGGCCAGTTGTATTTCTGCACATGTAACTTTCTATTTTGGTTCTTCGAACTCTGCTTTGATAGGAAGACAGAGAAAGTCTCGGGTACTAAGTGAATGCCTCTCTTTTTGTGGATGTACTTGCTCAACCCAATTTTGGAAATATGGCCTTCGGCGGCTCATTTTGGTATGATTGGTACATAATGATACTCATCAGTAGCTTATTGCTATGTAATCAAAACTACTCAAGATTTCAATGCTGCACTAATATTAACTCCAACCATTTACTATTTTAATGAAGTGAGTGTTGATATAAACATTTGCATACTTATTTGTCAATACAAACAGATCTGATGTCGAGTAATAAGGTCATTAAAAGTAATCACATATTTACATTTTTAATCCCCATTTCCCTCCACCCTTTGCTCCAGTTCTTCTCCTCTTCACCACTGTACTAAACAAACTAAATTGAGGTAGCATTAGAATTGCAGTACAGGACCACCACAGGCTTTTAAATTCTGGAACTTGTTAGCATCATTTGAGAAACTGCTGCTGCTGCTGCTGCTAAGTCGCTTCAGTCATGTCCGACTCTGTGCAACCCCATAGATGGCAGCCCACCAAGCTCCCCCGTCCCAGGGATTCTCCAGGCAAGAACACTGGAGTGGGTTGCCATTGCCTTCTCCAATGCATGAAAGTGAAAAGTGAAAGTGAAGTCGCTCAGTCATGTCCGACTCTAGCCCACCAGGCTCGTCCATCCATGGGACTTACATGGTACTAGGACTGAACAAATAAGTATCAGTAAGGAAGGAGAAAGAGACTGGTGTTAGATTGGTATGGTAAGAAGAAACTGCTAGCAGGGACCAAGTGCCCAGAGGAAGGTCACTTTCTCTTGCCAGATCCCTGAAAGAGGCTTAGAGGCCACTGAGCTGAAATTAGTTTCACAAATTTGATGTATTGGGTTAAGTCCAGATGAGGAAAAAGAAAAAAACAAACAACAAATATCCTTCACCCTGGTTAAGCTATATTTCAAGCTGCATTTATGTATCTTGCACCAAATTCCTGCTCAAACTGGTCGCTTGCTTTCTTCTTCTCAGTGTCAAGAAAGCCCAGACCTAAGCGCTGGAGGTGTGGCTTCAGGAGATGAAATAAACTGGGGCAAGGAAACAGGAGGAAGCAGGGAGCTGGAGCCTCTTTCTGGAAGCCAAGGTGCTGAGTGTATTAGAGGTAGAAGAGATCTCTGAGATCCTTTGCCTGAAACCCTGATTTTACAAATCAAGAGCGAGAGGCACAAAGTGGTCGTGAGACTTGCCTGAGGTCATACAACCGTTCTGGACTGGTCCTCCAAAGAACTTTTTAGAATGGTCTTTGGTCCAATTAACACAAGGGACTCAGCCATTAGTCAGACACAGGCTCCACTGTCCAAAGGCATTCTGTGGGCGTGCGTATACATGCACATTCTGAATAGCACTCACTCCCACCTCTCTTGCTAGCCTTGGCCACCGTCAGGTAACAGGTATTGGGATCCATTCCTTTTGCACTGGCGGTAGTCTTGGTAGGACCGTCAGCCAAAGTGCTTTGTCCTTTCTCCAGGAAGAAAGTGCGTATCACCCGGGTCAATCTTCTTCTCTTTTTCCATGGGACTTACTTCTTGAGTCTTCACAGACTTCAAGCGGTTGGGGCTGACTCATCCCAGGGTAATTAACTGCCTGGTTAGAGGGTCTCCTGCTGTCTGGAATTTAGGACCTACTCTGTCTCCCTCTTTGCCTTTCATCCTGGGAGCGGTCTGATGGTGTGGGTAGACCAATTCAGTGGTTCTCAGTTCGGGGTGGGGTGGGGGGAGTGGATTTTGCCTTCTAGGATAATTTTGGTAATATCCGGAAACATTTTTGGTTGTTACACCTGGGGGGTCAGGTGCTACTGGCACCTAGTGTGTAGAGGCCAAAGATACTCCTAAATATGCTTTAATGCACAGGAGAACCCCACAACAACAAATTACCCAGCCCCAAATGTCCATATTGGTGAGGCTGAGAAATCTGGGGCTAATCTCACCATCTATTTCTAATACCTTCTCTCTTGCCTGCTTCCCTTTAGAGGGTGAAAAATATTCACTTTTGCAAACTCTGTTATAGCTAAAGATTAAATATCCAAGTGATTGGAGTTTCATCCAATAAGATTCAAGCAGAATCTACTTTCCTAATTACAGTGAAATTTAATTAGTATTCTCCTATCCCTTCCCCCTTCTTAAAAGGTAGATAAGTCTTGGTGCACCAGCAGCCGTTTTATGAACATGAGGGAAGAGTCAAGAAAAATCCCAGGTACCAGATCTTATACCAGCACCAATTCCAATGGCTATCTCATTTCCAGACTTCTTGCTGCTGAAGAAAAACTAACACTTCATTTGTTTAAAACTATTAACCATCAAATATTCCCTTATTTTCAGTTGAAAGCATTTCAGGGGTCATTTCTCCCAAGAAATTGTTTCTCTGCTTCTGTTACCTGGAGTCCATTTTTGCATTTTTGCAAGAAAAGAACTGTACTTGGTAGAGCATGCTAAATGGGAGCCTTTGTGGATTATGTATTGCAGCCAGAGCGGGGCTTTATCGTTTCTTATTATTCTTGGTGCTGGCTGAAAATTTTGGCTCCACATAGCAAGTCAACATAGGCAACTCTCTGCGAGCATTCAGTAGTATTTTTGGATCTGTGCTTTGTGATAAGATTTGTGATAAAAATCACTTTCTGCTTTTTAACTATAGGTCACAAAAGTTTTCTGTCTTTTAAACTATAGGTCAGAAAAAGAAAATCCTTCAAGCTGCAGGGTCAACTAGACATGTGTTCAGGAAGGCCTTTCCAACTGGGGATGGTGAGTAGAGCTGGGGAAATGTTTTCTGTGCTCTATGAAGTGATCAGGAGGCCTCACCAGCAGGCACTGCTGTAGGAAGGGAGGCCTGCGCATTTGGGTGCAGCAGCGTGGGGAAGGCAGACACGCCCACCCCCCAACTGCCCACCTCCTTCTCTCCTATCACTGCTTCCGAGGGTGCTTCCAGGAACAGGGGGTGAAGGCTCTGCTGGTCATCCATGTCTGACCAAGGCTGTGACTGCTGCTCAACTAAAATTTTTACTGTTGGTTTGAAGGAGGAAGACAGAGAGAAAAGCAGAAGCAAATGGGAAGGTCCCCTCTGATGATGACAGGAACTGCAGCCGTCCCCACCACACAAAGGAGGCTCAGTCCCTTTACAGTGCAGGGCCTCCTCCGCATCCCCGCTCCCCATTCTAGACCTGCCCGTCAGAGCAGGGCCCACTCGGGCCTGCCTCTCAGCATCGCAGTACAGGACTCCTTCAGAAGCTGGGTCACTGGCTTCTTTGCCCTAAGGATTCACTACGGGCACTTGGGCTACTCACTGCTATAGGCTCCCCACCTTTCTCTTGACTGGGATGACAAAATTTAATCTTTCCCCAAACCGAAACATTTTTTGGAGGTGGTCTATGTATAGACGTGAGGAGCACAGGTTCTGGAGTTTGCCCAAGTGTGTGGGGCTTTGCCTCTTAATTATAAAGGTAACAACAGTAGCAGTAAGATTACTAATGAGCAATGACCATAGGCAACACTAAGAGTTTTACCTGTATCGTCATACCTAGAAGCTGTCTGATGTTCATGAAGTCACTCAACATCTTTGAGCTTCAGGTGACTCAAGCAAGATGAGGATAATCAGAGGCCCATTTAGATGGGTATAAAAATTCAAAGCAGTGACACAGCAGAGCACCTGATATCTAGCGATCAGTCTTTTAATGTCAGCTTCTAACATTTCAGGTGACAGATCGTGACCAGATGAAAGCTACCTGAAATTCACATTTAAAGGATACACTGTAAAGCAAACTGTACCGTGTGGCTTATTCTGCTTTTTCAAGAAGAGAGGATTACAGGCTGAGGTCCAGGGCATCCCTTCTGCCCCTTTATCACCAACTAGCCTAGTGTGGCTGCAGAACTAGGACCTGAATTCTGGGGCCCAGGCATACCTTCTAGTTTCCTTATTTACCTCTGGAACTCTGTAAGGCTTGTCTTTGAGACTGGCAGGTTGGAATTTATAGGACTGAATGGAGTGTTTGAAGGCTTATCATTCACTGTTCTCTTACTTTGCTTGCTAGAACAAGCTTATAATGAATACTTCAAAAACTATTTGGCAAAAACACCCATTCCAGTGATAAGCTATAAAGTAGGAAGTAACGTGGGCTTTTAAAAGGAGATAAGGTGACATAAGTGACGCTGATGATAACATGGAATCTGGAAAGATGGTACTGGTGAACCTATTTGCACGGCAGCAACAGAGATGAAGACATAGAGAACAGACTTACAGACATGGGGTGGGCCAGGGGAGAGGAGAGGCTGGGATGAACAGAGGGAGTAGAATGGAAACACAGGCTCTACCAGATGTACACTAGACGGCCAGTGGGAATTCACTGTATGACTCAGGGAACTCAAACCAGGGCTCCGCGACAACCTAGAGGGGCGGGATGGGGTGGGAGGTGGGAGGGCTGTTCAAGAAGGAGGGAACATTTGTCTACCTATGGCTGATTCACGTTGATGTGTGGAAGAAACTGACACAATATTGTACAGCTATTATCCTTCAACTAAAAACTAACACATTTTAAAAACACAATAAATGATGATGATAAACTATAAGAGAAGATGTGGACACTGGGTTATTAGCATGTGCCATCTCAAGTCCACATCTTTGAGAGAAAAGTCGTGACCCTATTATATACAGGAGGAAGAAGTGACATACCCACAGATGCACCCACAGGAATCAACAATGCTGGGTGTGAATCTCAGTCATCTCCAGGTCTGGCTCTCTTAACCACCTTGCTACGCAGCAAGAGAGAGTGTTCTGAAGCTTCTCTGTGCAATATCTCCACCCAGGGGAGAAAATGCCCTGGTGGTCCAGAATGGATGAATCTTCTGGAATGTTTGCTCTGGTTGGGACAGAATGGGAGCCCAAGTCTAACTTCCTTTGGACAAGCTCTGAGAAGGCTTAACCAGGGATTCTTAGAGGCAGAGGAGAGGAACATTCACCTCGTAAATCCAAGAGATTCAAATCAAGCTCTCATCTGCTATTAGATTAGATCGACTTGGGGGAAACCCCATCCTGTTTGCCTACCACTGTGGTTAATACAGTTTTTGGGAAGACTCTAGGGTCCCTCCCATACTGGTGATCTCTGAGCTTCTCTCCATGAGACATATTCTTGGTATAAGAAGGGTCACAGTGACCTCATGCAATGTGCTGATATTTACCTGAACTCAGAAAAACAACGGTTTGTAAGGGACAGGTTCCAGCTGTTTGGCCGCTCCAGAGTACGCCGTGCAAAACCTGTGCAGTTTCATAAACAACCTGTCAGCGAGGTTCCGGCCAACCTCACCGGACACGGACGCACTCAGAGCTGAATCTGCAAACCTCTCACTTCATTAGCCATACCTTTCTGGCCGCTGTTTATTATTCCGTGAGATAAATGAAAGTTTTCTATTTCTGGCCAGGCTCTCACAGGGAAACCTGGCTTTTTTTTTTTTTAATTCTCTTTCTACAGGCTCAAGTAGAAAATTAGTCGAAACTCTCGTAAAAAAATGTCAAATCAAGTCCAATTTACTAAAAGTGCCTTAGACTGTTAATTAAGTGAATTAAGTGAAAGATTTTTTATGAAGAGCTTACTAAAGGACATTCAAATAGGAAAAGATGTGCTTTTAGCCAGCAGTGCTAAGAGGAATCTGTAGGAGAGGACTGCTGGTCTCTGGACAACCCAGTAGAGCTTTAGAAATCTTTGAGAATTCACCCAGGTCTAGGGGCTAACCCACAGATCCCACTCTCATATTATCCTTCAACTAAAAACTAACACATTTTAAAAACACAATAAATGATGATGATAAACTATAAGAGAAGATGTGGACACTGGGTTATTAGCATGTGCCATCTCAAGTCCACATCTTTGAGAGAAAAGTCGTGACCCTATTATATACAGGAGGAAGAAGTGACATACCCACAGATGCACCCACAGGAATCAACAATGCTGGGTGTGAATCTCAGTCATCTCCAGGTCTGGCTCTCTTAACCACCTTGCTACGCAGCAAGAGAGAGTGTTCTGAAGCTTCTCTGTGCAATATCTCCACCCAGGGGAGAAAATGCCCTGGTGGTCCAGAATGGATGAATCTTCTGGAATGTTTGCTCTGGTTGGGACAGAATGGGAGCCCAAGTCTAACTTCCTTTGGACAAGCTCTGAGAAGGCTTAACCAGGGATTCTTAGAGGCAGAAGAGAGGAACATTCACCTCGTAAATCCAAGAGATTCAAATCAAGCTCTCATCTGCTATTAGATTAGATCGACTTGGGGGAAACCCCATCCTGTTTGCCTACCACTGTGGTTAATACAGTTTTTGGGAAGACCCTAGGGTCCCTCCCATACTGGTGATCTCTGAGCTTCTCTCCATGAGACATATTCTTGGTATAAGAAGGGTCACAGTGAATTCATGCAATGTGCTGATATTTACCTGAACTCAGAAAAACAATGGTTTGTAAGGGACAGGTTCCAGCTGTTTGGCCGCTCCAGAGTACGCCGTGCAAAACCTGTGCGGTTTCATAAACAACCTGTCAGCGAGGTTCCGGCCAACCTCACCGGACACGGACGCACTCAGAGCTGAATCTGCAAACCTCTCACTTCATTAGCCATACCTTTCTGGCCGCTGTTTATTATTCCGTGAGATAAATGAAAGTTTTCTATTTCTGGCCAGGCTCTCACAGGGAAACCTGGCTTTTTTTTTTTTTAATTCTCTTTCTACAGGCTCAAGTAGAAAATTAGTCGAAACTCTCGTAAAAAAATGTCAAATCAAGTCCAATTTACTAAAAGTGCCTTAGACTGTTAATTAAGTGAATTAAGTGAAAGATTTTTTATGAAGAGCTTACTAAAGGACATTCAAATAGGAAAAGATGTGCTTTTAGCCAGCAGTGCTAAGAGGAATCTGTAGGAGAGGACTGCTGGTCTCTGGACAACCCAGTAGAGCTTTAGAGATCTTTGAGAATTCACCCAGGTCTAGGGGCTAACCCACAGATCCCACTCTCCTTCCCCATTTCTCCCTGCCCTGTTCTCTAGGAAGCAGCCATAGTTTTCAAGTCGGTAACTGTGTGCAGTTGTAAAGGTTGTGGTTGTGTACTGTACAATCTCACCACCTCAACAAGGCTGGTGGGAGTAAAGCTCCCAAACCACATTCTGAGTGTACCAGGAGACATAATGCACGTGTCTACATTTTAAGGGGTGAGACAGCTTTGAGACTTGGCTGACAATGGCTCCTCTCTTAGGAAAAAGGCACAACTCTCAATAATTTGAATATAACTTAAAGGGGTTCATGGGTTCTCCAAACGTATCCACAGGCTTGGGGTAAGAAAGTCACTTTCTGATAGAGCAAGTTGAGAAGCCAGATCTGAATGAGAGGCTTGCTTGGTGAACAAACGTTCCAATGTTTAACGGTGTCAGACTAAGAAAACCCAGTGCTTCTAACTCCATGCTGGGAAGAGCTTCACTTTGGCACAAGGAGAGCCTCACTCTACTCCATAGGCACAGCTGGGATGGGCAGTGTTGACCAGGGATGTGGGTCCAGATGCTCATTTCTTTCTTGGATTTGACTTCAGACCCACATTTATCCAAACCTTCTGTTCCCTGATTGACACCACTTTCTTCCTTGAAATATATTGATCCATTGAAGCTCCACTGGCTAGTGCCACTGGAATCTTCAAGAGACCTGCCTCGACTCTGTTCTCTTCTCCTCTACGTTTATCTTCCCTTTTAACCTCATAGCTGCTGCTGTTGCTAAGTCACTTCAGTTGTGTCCGACTCTGTGCGACCCCACAGATGGCAGCCCACCAGGCTCCCCCCGCCCCTGGGATTCTCCAGGCAAGAACACCGGGGTGGGTTGCCATTTCCTTCTCCAATGCATGAAAGTGAAAAGTGAAAGGGAAGTTGCTCAGTCGTGTCTGACTCTTTGCGACCCCATGGGCTGCAGCCCAATTTCCATATCCAAATTCTCCAAAGAACATTCTCACTCTAGTTTAATGCTAGACACTACTACGCCAGATCCTAGACATAACGAGCAGAGAAGCAACTCACCCTCCTGTTCCTTCTATACATGAAGTCCTCTGGCTATGATCTGATTTCATCTCATACCCTCACTTTGCCATAGGGACCAAATACAGCCATCAGTCCCATCCCACAGATGAGGAAATACGCTGAGAGCAGCTAAGTTGGTTGTTTTAAGTCACAACATGAACAGCAGCTTTGGAAGTCCAACACGATCACCTGCCTCGACCACAGGTTGGTAACCTTCTTTCTCTAAATGGCCAGGAAATCTTTTGGACCTCATGGGCCATGCAGTCAGCTTCAGTGACTCTGCCATTGTGGTGGGAAAGCCATCAGACTTAGTACTAACAGTGAGCACGGTTTTGTCCCGTGGCCCTCAGTCTGTCATCCCCTGCTCAGCACCCTACTTCAAGCTCCCTGCCTCAAGAGGCGGGCGTCTCAGAGAACAAAACAGTCACAACTTGAACATATGCAACTGGTAGTCTTTTAAAACAAATCTGAGTTCTTACAGTTTAAAAAAAAAAGAGGTAGGACAGTAAACTACTGATAAAGTCATACTTGGGAAATTCTCTGAATCTTACTTATTGTCATAGGAAAATTTTGCTTTAAATTGTGTGTTTCAAATCATGTCAGGCTTCTGAAAGTTCCCTAGTTTTTATTTGCTGGAGATGTGGGTTTTATCAGACACAGGACAAATAGCTAAAATAAAAGGTTAGGAACATGGAGTTCTCTGACTTCCTGGCATGCCTCGGTCAGGCAGGAAAGAAATTTCTTTATTAAATATTCCTTAGCATGCAAGGTCTGGGGAAACAGCATTTTTGTTTATAATAAATACTATTCATGCAAGGACTGATTCAACGAGACACGGATGCTAACAAGAAAAGTGAATGCTGATGTTTTCAAATCATAGTTTCTCTGGTATTAGGTGTTTGCCTGTTCACTCTTCAGAAGCTCTGCCATGCTATGCTTGCCTCAAGAAACTTGTCTGAAGGCTTAATTAAAGACAGCATCGTGATAGATCAAAGATGTGGTTTGCAGGCCTCCTTGCACTGCCTCTGTGAGCAGAGGGTAGTGAAAGCAAAGCAACTGGAGGAGAGGTGACTGTGGCTAGAATGTCTAGAATCGGGCACAGAGGCACTGACCTTTCCTACCGCTGGAAGGCCGGTGATAGATGGGGTAGCCCTGGAACTAACAGAAGAGCGGACTATCCTAAAGCATCATACTCCCAACTCGGAGAGGAAGAGAAGATGAGAAGGAAGACCTGGGGGATTCACCATAGACAACCTCTTCCCCAATATTTGTGCTCATTTTTTTTGAAGTCTTGAAAACTTTGTTTAGGTTAAATGATATTTATGAATCCCTTTCTTTTCCCAGTGTTTAAAAACAGCTCCCATTGACAGAGTGGTGGTTCCCCTACCTTCCTGAAACCATCAAAAGGGCTCTAATAAAACAACAACAACCTGACCGTTAACTATGACAATAGCAATGGTCAACTCTTATGAAGTGTTTCCGACATATCAAGTATCACTCTTAAAACTCTATTAGGTACTACTGATACCTCCATTTTACAGTGAAGAAACTGAGGTTAAGTTTACATTTTCCAAAGTTTCACAGCTAGGAAGCTCATAGAGGATTAGATTCCACTGGGTTAGAGAATTGTCAGTGTGCCTCAAACTATTTCCCCAGTGGTACCCATAAATGCACAGGACTGATGTAAGGTTTGGAGGTAAAAGCCAGAGATGAAAAGGTCAAATGATGTATTGATAGCCTCCTAGTATCTTTCCTTTCTTCCCCCTCCTTTTGTATTTCAGATTGTGTTTAATATTGTAGATGTTTTGGTTTTAGTACAAACAGAAGGTTGGCAACTGACAGTACAAGAAGATGTTTCTACCGTGGCTTTGTGCACTCCCTTTATTAGTTTGGGAAATGCAGGGCTAGTCATCACTTCCCAGCAAGGGAGTAAATCGTCAGACCCCAAGGCCAACAGGGTCTGAAAGCAATAAGCAGACTGTCCAGCCACACCAACTCAAGAACTCCAATTAGTTATTTAAGAGTGATTTCACAAGTGAGAGGAAGGAACATTTTTTTAGGGGTGGAAGATTATCACATGTAGCTGCCTCCAAAAGGACACATTGTCTGAAGGCACAGATGACTCAGCCATTCACTCATTCATTTTCTCCTTCAATCCATTCATTTATGGAACTCCAACACTGGCAATAGGTGCTGAGGCTATAATGGCTTGAACTCTGAGGAGCTGCGGTGTCAACTGCTTTATAGGTATCAGAATAGAGTAGCACCCTAGAAATGTATCCCTGTCTTGCCTCCAAGACGCCCCCTTCTCCTTACCAACTTTTCACCATCTTCTGACAGACAGTCTTGAAAGGCTGACAATGTCTACCCATCTTAGCTAAGTGTCTGATTAAAAAAAAAAAAAATCTGGTTTCTAAGAAACCCCCCTATGAATGCAGCCTAAATTCTTTATTTTGTTTTGAGAAACAAATGCTTCCTAATGGCCAAAATATTTAGGTTTGAAAGCCACATAATGAGAATACACAATAGTCAATCCCCTCAACATTTTTTTTTTTTTTTTTAGCAATAATTTCCTTGTCACTTGACTGTGACTCCCGATTGTCACAATGACTCTGAGACAATGATTCGGTGCTGCCTGATGGCACAAAGTGAAGCTTGAAGCTGATGCCAAAACCATGTCAGCTTAGCTCAGGAAAACGACAAAAGCTCTGAGCAATTTCTTGCTCACTGAGAAAGTGGGCTGGGCCACTGAATCGGCATGCAGGCTCATTCAAGTCCATTTTCAGTCTCTTTATCTGCTGGCCCTCCCATCTTCTGACTTGGAGGGTCCCTTTATTTGACATATATGCTACCTGAGATTCCTAAATCCAGCACTATGGATAGTGAGCAAGCCTGAAGTAGTCTCCAAGGGAATTTCCCCCTCCACCCCCATCTCAAGAAAAACATCTCACCCAAGTGTTTTCAATGAGAGACTAAGATAATTCAGATTGTTTAAGCTATTAAAGTCAAGTCAAAAGGCTGCTGCTGCTAAGTCACTTCAGTTGTGTCTGACTCTGTGTGACCCCATAGATGGCAGCCCACCAGGCTCCCCCGTCCCTGGGATTCTCCAGGCAAGAACACTGGAGTGGGTTGCCATTTCCTTCTCCAATGCATGAAAATGAAAAGTGAAAGGGAAGTCGCTCAGTCGTGTCCGACCCTCAGCAACCCCATGGACTGCAGCCTTCCAGGCTTCTCTGTCCATGGGGTTTTCCAGGCAAGAGTACTGGAGTGGGGTGCCATTGCCTTCTCCGAGTCAAAAGACTAGAGAAAGACAAATATCATATCTTTATATATATATACATATATATATGGAATCTAAGAAAATGGTACAGATGAACCTGTTTGCAGGGCAGGAATAGAGACACAGAAGTATAGAATGGATATTTGGACACACAGGGGAGAGGAGAAGGTGGGATGAATTGAAAGAGTACCACTGAGAGATGGGCACCGCCATGTGTAAAACAGCTGGTGGGAAGCTTCTGTGTAACACAGGGAGCTCAGCTTGGTTCTCTGTGGTGACCTGGAGGGGTGGGATGGGGGCGGGGGTAGGAGGGAAGCTCAAGAGGGAAGGGATGTATGTAAACACACAGCTGATTCACTTCATTGTACAGCAGAAACCAAGACAACATTGTAAAGCAATTACAGTCCAATGTAAAAAAAGCCTACCCAGTGTTCTGTTTTTTTTTCACAGATAGTAAATCTATGGCCCAGTGGCTGTCATTCTCCACCAATGAGGCCCTTGTGTTCTTGCCCAGTGAGCCTGGATGTGACCCCAGAATCTTACTCAACACAGTACCAGCCTCATGGGATTCAATATGGCAAGAGACAAAAACTACTCTGCCCACGTCTACAGTCCGAATTTCAGCCCCTTGGGGTTTTCTGCAAATAGCATGTATTGTGCAAGTCAGAAAACATTTGTTAAGCCCCTGTTCTGCGTCTCATAATGCTGAGGTCAAGAGCAGACTGACTGATGCCCTTATGGAAATGAGAGTCTAGTGAGGAAGCTGCATGCTGAACAAACACACTCGACGATGCTAGATTTTACAATGTACAAGGAAGTTATCTGTGAAATGCAGTCTGGGAAAAGAACTGTCCATGGGACCAAGGACTACAAGGGATAAGGGGCAGGGAGTGGCGGAGGAGTTCAGTAAGTGCAAAGGCTGAGGCATCGACAGAAATGCACAGGAAGCGAGTGGAGCCACAAAGCCCGCAGCAGGAACTGTGCAGACGAAGAGGCTTCAAGGTCAGAGAAAAGGGAAGGAGCGGCACCTGTACCACTGTCACCGTCTTTTGAGAACCTATTCATCCCACAGTGCCCAGTCCGAGTGTCCCTTCCCGTCCTTTCCTTCCTTCCCTCTGCTCCTGGGCTGCTGTGTCAAAAGCAACATTGCTGTACTATTTACAAAAGGCAATGCCTGCAAACAACCTAAATGGCCATTAACAGATGAATGGATGAAGAAGATGTGGTACACACACATACAGGGACGCTATTCAGTCATCAAAAATAACGAAATAATGCCATTTGCAGTCAAATGGATGGATCTAGAGATCATCATTCTAAGCAACTAAGTCAGAGAAGACAAATACCATGTGATATCACTTATATGTGGAATCTGAAACACAATACTAATCAACATACCTATGAAACAAAAATAGACTCACAGATGTAGAGAAGAGATTAGTAGTTGCCAAGAGGGAGGGTGAGCAGGGGAGGGAAGGAATGGGAATTTGGGATTAGCAGAGGCAAACTGGGCTTCCTTGGTGACTCAGATGGTGAAGAAGCCTCCTGTAACGTGGGAGGACCCAGGTTCGATCCCTATGTCGGGAAGGTCCCCTGGAGAAGGGAATGGCAATCCACTCCAGTATTCTTGCCTGAAGAACTGCATGGATAGAGGAGACTGGTGGGTTACAGTCCATGGGGTTGCAAAGAGCCAGACATGACTTAGAGACTAACACTTTCACTTTCAGAGGTAAACTCTTATATATACGATGGATAAACAACAAGTTCTGACTATACAGCACAGAAAACTATATTCTATATCCTGTGACAAACCATAATGGAAAAGAATATGGAAAACAATGCATATACATATATAACTGAGTCACTTTCCTATACAGCAGAAATTGCCATAACATTATGAATTAAGTATATTTCAGCAAATTTTTTTTTAAAAAAGGAGTAATACTGCAGTAAAACTATAGACTTCACCACATTCAAATAGAGTTCACTTATAAAGTCAGTGAGTGAGTGAGTGAAGTCGCTCAGTCACGTCCGACTCTTTACCACCCCATGGACTGTAGCCCACCAGGCTCCTCCCCCATGGGATTCTCCAAGCAAGAGTACTGGAGTGGGCTGCCATTTCCTTCTCCAGGAGATCTTCCCAACTCAGGGATCGAACCCAGGTCTCCTGCATTCCAGGCAGACGCTTTAACCTCTGAGCCACCAGGGAAGCCCTATAAATACTTAAGGAGAAAATTATACATAGTAAAAAAAAAAAAGTGCCCGTAAATATGAATTTAAATCATCAGGATCTGGCCCTTTGCAAAGCCCAAAGTGAAGTATCAACTTCCTCAAGTTTCTCTTGCTTTTAGCTTTTTGTTTTCACTAAGGCACCGGAGTATGAAATAGCAAAGGGTGCAAGGTGACTTTTTTGTTGTCTTTTCTCCTTTCTTGCCAAGCCTCTGAATCCTATTGCTTTTGGTTTGCTGAGTAATGTGTACCACCTGAGGCCACAGAGCACCCCTTGAGGAAAGTCTCTCTGGAGGAAGGAGACTGTGGCACAGACGGGCTACAATGTGTGTATGTAATCACGTTTTTAAAAGATGGTTCAATACACAGTCCTCTCTTTTGCCTCATTAAGAAAGCTGTAAAAAAACTAAATTCATAAGCACCATTTTAGGCACTGGATTCTGTATTGTGTGTGCTTCTGATGCATTAAGCACAGTGTATGTGCGTAAGGCAGGTGTACACAGCAAAAGCAGGGGCTGCTGGAGTGGCCCCAGTCCATCTGGGTAACATTTGTTCTCCAAGAGCACTGTGTCAATGGAGGCATGTAGGGGACGCTGGAGCCTCACCCATCCCCCCAGCTGTACAAAATTCACTACAAAATCTAAAAGCAGAACACACTACTAACCAACTGGGGTTATGAACAGCAATTCACTTAAAGAAATACTCGTCCAAACTTCACCAAAAACGGAAGCCCTATGCAGAGATACACATTTCTACTGGTGACAGTAACACCTCTTTCAAGCAAAATTTAACTTGATCCCTCTGACTAGATTACATCTTTTCTTCTGCAACACACGCTCCCCTGTCTTTCAGGATTCCTCTCTTATAACCTTAGCCTATTGATAATTACTTGCTCATCAAATGAATCAACAAGACTCTGAAATTAGCATTTCTGGGTTCTATCTACTCACAAATCCTTATCTGCCACTCATTTATCTCTTTCCTCATTCCGTAAATATCTCATGAGCACATATGTACTAGTTTCTATTAAGAAATCACTACAAACCAAATGACTTAACACAAATTCATAAACTTACAATTTTGGAGGTCAGAAGTTCAAACTCCGTCTCACTGGGCTTAAATCAGAGTGATGGTGTCGGAGATGCACTCTAGGGAAGAATCCATTTCTTGCCTTTCCCCAGCTTTTAGGGGCTACCTGCTTTCCTAAACTCATGGCCCTCCAACATGTCAGTCTCCATTTCTATCATCACATCTTGACCTCTACCACTGACCCTCCCCCTTCCCTTTTATAGGATGCTGTGATTACATTGGGCTCACCTGGATAATCCATACTCCAACTTAAGAGCCTAATATTCATCACACCTGCAGTCTCTGTGCTAAAAGTAACCTACTCACAGTTTCAAGGATTAGGATGAGGGTGGGGGAGGAGGCAGGTATTACCCATTTTCTACAACCTACTATGTGTCAGGCAGTACATTAATCTTATGAAGCACTGAAACAGATGTAGTGTCTGTGTTCATGACACTGTGTCCTAGGGTAGATGCTTGCTGGCAGGCCAAATGCCAAGAACAGAGGCTCTGAAGCAGTACTCAGCAGAGAACTCTGTGAATTTGGGCGAACAAGTCAGTTTGTAACAGAGTGGGATGGATCATTTGTGGCAGGAAGTGACAAGAGGAATCAGTCAGCAGGATTTTAGGTTTACAATGATCAGAGCCAGGGATGCCCATGCAGCCTTTTAAACAGGTGTGTATGCGTGTGATGTCTACGAAAACAACTCACTGCCTGGCTTAAGGGTGGAGACAAGATCGGATGGACACAAGAAAGTTAGTTAGGAACTCATGGCGGTAATCCAGACAAGTGGCAGTGGGAGCATGAAGCAGGATGAAAAACAAAGATGGAGAGGAGTGATGAACGCTCTTGGTCAGGGATGGGCAAACATGGGCCAGAGGGCTACGTCTGGTTCACAGCTGTCTTTGTAAAGAAACATGGCCGTATTTCCTTGTTCACTGATGTCTTTGGCTGCTCTCACCTACAAAGGCAGAGTTGATTATTTGTGACAACACCAAGAAGACAGCAGAGCCTAAAATATTGACTATCTGGCCTTTTTACAAAAACAGTTTGCTACCCTCTAGTACATAAAGTTAAACTAATGGGACTTCTGTCTCACTGGGTAGGGCAGGTGGAAGAGAGGGAGGTGCCTCCATTGTGGATGGAACCCTCTTGGATAGGCCCTGGTTTGAACGGTGGTGAGGAGTGGTGGTGTTGAGCAAAGACCAAGAATTAATTGCGATCTCAGTTGGGGCTGAGTGGACTTTGAGACTTCTAAGGCTCAAGGGTCAATAGACGTTATGGGTCTAGAGCTCTGAGGAAATATTCACAAACTGTAGTACCTTGCGTACTTGGTGCTCAGACACATACATAGTGAAATGTTGGACTAAATCCCATGAAATATTGCAGCTACAATTGGCATGTATGAAAACATGCCACTTCTCCACTACTTAAACTCATCATGACAGGCTGAATAATATGCCTCCCCAACCCAAATAAGTCCATATACTGATCCCAAAACCTGTGACTGTGTGTACCTTTCATGGAAAAAGGGAGTTTGCTGATATAATTTAGAACCTAGAGGCTATCCTGGACTACTTGAGTAGGCTCAGTGCAGTCACAAGGGTCCTCATGAGAGGAAGGCAGAAGGGGCAGAGAGCTCAGAGGGGGTGAGGTGACTGGGGCCAAGGAACGGCAACAGCCTCTAGAAACTGGAAGAAATAAGAGACAAATTCTCTCTTGAATTTCCAGAAGGAAGCGGCTCTGTTGACACCAAGGTTTTAGCTCTGTGAGTCTCATTTCAGAATTCTGACCTCTAGAATTGTAAGAAAATTAATTTGTGGGTTTTTAAAATTTATTATTATTATTTTTTTAAAGTTTGGGCTGAGCCACATGGCCTGTGGGATCTTAGTTCTCTGATCAGGGATTGAACTCACGCCCCCTGCAGTGAAAGCACGGAGTCCCTACCACTGGACTGTCTGGGTAAGTCCCTCATGTTGGTTTAAGTCACTGACTTTGCAGTAATTTGTCACATTAGGAAACTAACAGAGTTCTAACAGCTCATTATTATATTTTGAATAAAACCCAAACTCCAAACTCCTGACCACTGCTGACAAGACTGCTGGATCCTTCTTGTTACCCCACCTACATCAACTCTCCCTCATTCCCTGTCTTCCCAATTCTATACTGTCCAAAATGGTAGCCACAGGCCAACTGTAGCTGCTCAGGACTTAAAATACAGCTGGAGCAACTTAGGAGGTGAATTTTTAAATCAAGTTACATTTTAATTCATTTACATTTTAATTTAAAAACTGAGGCAGTGTAAAAATCTTTTCTCCTTTATACACCACTTTATTGTTGGGTAGGATTACATTTTACTTCATCTATCAAAAAATTAGCATCCAAATTGAGATGTGTTTTAAATATAAAATGCACTCTGGTGTGTGAAGACAGTAAAAAGAAGGTAAAATATCTCATTAATAATTTTTATATTGATTATATGTTGAAATGAAGGGACAACATATTGAATATGTGAGTCTAAATGAAATACATGAAAATTAAATTCATCTGTTGCTTGGCTTTTCTGAATGTGGCAACTAGAAAATTTCAAAATTAGACATGTGGCTTGTGTTATATGTCTGTTGGATAGGAGGCTCTGGTCTCCTGACCTTTGGCTTGTTCCTTCTGCTTGAAAAGCCATCCCCCCAGATATTGCAGGCCTCACAGTCCCAGCCTCTTTCAGTTCATTTAGGGTTCAATTCCAGTGTCATCTGTTCAAGAACATTCTCCCCAATGCAAGAGGTCCCCATTCTCTCTCTGCCAAATTTCAGGACTCATCTTATTTTGTATAATACATACTTGTTTATCTTATTCATAGCAACCAATAGCCCTTGGCGTCCTTATTTACTTGTGTATGTGTTTACTGTATGTCTTCCCCCAACTGGAATGCAAGCCTGTGGGAGCAGGGTCTCTGATGGTTTCATTTATCTTGTGTGTTCTGAGTTCTCAGTGCTCTCAGTCGTGTTGACTTTTTGTGACCGCATGGACTGTCCATGGGAATCCCGGAGTGGGTTGCCATTTCCTACTCCAGGGGATCTTCCCAACTCAAGGATCAAACCAGCGTCTCCTGCATCAGCAGGTAGATTCTTTACCACTCCGCTACCCGGGGAGACCCCATTCACCCTTGGTCTCCAGCATGTTGAATGATGCCTAGACGAGTTCACGTACATCATTTCTTGACAAGACCTAACTGTGCCTCCAACTGTTGAATTTCCAATAATTTTCCAGGAAGCTTTTAAATAAAAGCCTCTTATTTTACTAGAGCAATTTTCAAAGAGTTTCTACTGCCAGCAACCAAAGGTACTTTAACCAAGGACACGGGTTGCATTAAAATGAGCGAAGAGGTTATTTCACTCTGATTGTGAACTTGGAGCAGTTTTGTAGCCCTCTTCAAAAATAAATGTGTAAATCAGGAAAATGATTAGGGAAAGGAGACTAGGAATGGGTCCTGTTTTCCTTTCTGTCTCCTCGTAAAAGGAATATTTTTGAAATATTCCTTATTTGGAATAAATTAAGGAATATTTTCCCTATATTTTTGTTTTTTTCTTTAACGTGTAAGTTTGCTTTGAAAGGTTCTTCTCCAGGTTTCTTGATTCACTAACGCTGAACTAAAACCAAATTTGGGAAGGAGACAAAGGGCAGCCGACCCTCTAAATCAACTTACAGCAACTTGAATTCCTTCTCTGGTTCTTACTGAGATTGCTAGTTTCCTTTTATTAGTTAACACTGCTGCTGTTATTTACACAGCTGTTAATAGTGCATTTTTTCCTCATGTTATTTTTGTTTTTTCCAATTCTGTTTGTCTGGGCGAACTTGGATGCTGACAGTTTATGTACAGCCTGGGATTTAAATGTGGAGTTGTCAGTTATTATAAAACTCCAGAAATAACAGTTCATCCTCTCAAGATAGAGTGTTCTGGATGCAATTTTTTGAAAACAGGACTTGAATGACACAAGCAACAGAAGCAACTTGGGTTTTATATTATTAGTCAAAAGGTAGATCCAGTCTTTCTGTACTTTTAACTTGAAGATAAAGTAGATTGCAAAGATACAGTCTTCTTTATGATGGTATCTTCAATTATGGAGATAAATTCTTTGGTTTTCCAATTTACATATTTTACTCAAATTTTATATTTTTCTCCACTTTTCTTTTATCTTCCTATCTTTTCTTACTCCCAGTGCTCATAAAATAGAAAGGGGGGAAACATCTATTTGACATGAGAACACCAGGAACTGACCTATACAACAGATTTAGATTCACATCTTTTTAATGATAAGCAGCAGAAAGTGAACAACTTTTTTTTTCTTCTTAAGCTTGACAAGTGATTTCAATTCAGCTGCAGAAAATAAATAGCCATGCAGTCAGGAAATTTTCAGGTTCCATTTTACTCTGGGCATGAATAAATGGGTTTTGCAGGAAGAGATAAAATTAAGCAGGACCAAAGTTTTTGGGGTGGTGTCTACAGTGCCCCAGCTGAGATATCTGACAATTACTCCACTTTGACTGGACTATTGGGAGGACTACAATACACCTGAACAACCACTGAGAAAAACTGCAGAACTGTGAATATCCATCTTACTTTGAACTTCTTCCCTCACCCCCTTTGAATAGACTGCATACTATAGGATGTACGTGGTCATGTATGTGTTTTTGACAATAGTTTTTACTGTGAAAGACAAAATGCAGAGGAGACTCAATTAAATTAGTTTATTCAGCCTATTGCAATAGGGATAATGTCATCAATGAGGAACATCTCAAAGAAAAGAAAGGGGGATCTCATAAAAGGAAGAGAACTAGGGAGTCATCCCCAGTCTTACAGGAATCCTGAGGACTGATGGAGAGGAGTCTTACCTGAGTCACTGAAAAAGGATGAAGTTAAGTCTTAGCTCAGAACAGGTGAAGGCAGAGTGTCCTTGGAAGGCAGCACTCTCTCAGAACCCAAAAGGGTAGGAGGTTTCATTTTTATTTTTAAATACATTTAATTATGAACAAAGTGATATGATTGCCACTGCTGTTTAGTCACTAAGTTGTGACTGGCTCTACAGCCCCTTGAACTACAGCCCACCAGGTTACCCTGTCAATGGGATTTCCCAAGCAAGAATACTGGAGTGGGTTGCCATTTCCTTCTCCAGGGGATCTTCCTGACCCAGGATCAATCCCGGATCTCCAGCCATGCACTTGGATTCTTTTACTGCTGAGCCACCAGAGAAGCCCAGGAGATTTTTTCTACTGTTGTTGGTTTTTTGGAGCATAGGGCTGAGGCAAAGTTCAACACTGTCAGACTATACTTTTGTTCAAGATGAATGAATATAATTTGTTGCCGAATATCTCAGAGCTGATCAAAAACAGGGTCTAGGAAATCATGTCTTGAGGATTCTTGTTTGCATTTCTCCAAACTCAGCTGGATCATCTGTTGAGAGGTGGTAGCAAAGGTCAGTTTTCTATGCATTTTGGAAATCAGGTATCTTAAAAGAGGAAAGCCTAAACTAAAAAAGAAAAATATTCATGTAAAATGTTTTCTTCCAACAAAGAGCCAGGAATTGGACTCTGAGGATAACCAGTTCTGTGGATTCTGAGGACTTTGTGGAGGAAGATCTCCTGGGCATGTAGTCATGAATTTCTTGATGCCCTGGAGCGAGAACACTGATGCTCTGGGTGATTGCAGTCCATGGTATTGGCCAACTCCAGTATAAACGGATACAGGACCAGACTACCTCAACAGTCCACACTGTGACTTGTCCAGGGAAAATTCAGGTCCATGCACAATTAGCTGTAATGATGAGTTATTCGAGGTTAATATCAAGTCTCTGAGCTTTGGCGTCTAGGACTTCTTTAGATTTTGGAATCTGATAGGGATCTGGGCAGTGAACTTTAGTTATTGGTGATGACAAACCAGAGGGAAGTAAAACTGAAAATACTAGTTTGGAGAACTGTAGGCAGATATCAAAGGAAATCTAAGAACTGCAAATTTGGTGAGGATTGACAGTCTGATGCTGGGAAGGATTGGGGGCAGGAGGAGAAGGGGACGACCGAGGATGAGATGGCTGGATGGCATCACTGACTCGATGGATGTGAGTCTGAGTGAACTCCGAGAGATGGTGATGAACAGGGAGGCCTCGCGTGCTGCGATTCATGGGGTCGCAAAGAGTCGGACACGACTGAGCGACTGAACTGACTGACTGACTGACTGACAGTGTGAGCAAGGCAAAAGTATCCAGTGCAATCTGCAGGCAGGTACCAAGAGAGACAAGATTTCCAGAAAACAGTGCATGCTCAGACCATGAAATCAAAGGAGGTCAGCACTGGAAATCAAGACAATAAAATCACATCTTTTCCTGGCTACCAAGGGACCAGAGTCTGGAGCACAAGATCAGGAATTGGACCCACTGCTGGGTCCCCAGTTCTCTAGCCAGGGAAGAACTGCCCTAGTTACCTAGCTGGATTAAGCAGGGATCTGAAGATGAGGTCTAATCCTCTCCTAGCTGTACTCCCAAACTGTGAAACACAGAATATACAGGACTAATCAGGAAATGATCCTACACAGGCTACCACAATAGGGAGAGCGTATTAACAAGAACAATCTCAAAGAAAGGGCAGTGAATTTAGGGTTTGATAGGGGCAGGTAAGCGAGAGAGTCCTTAGGGAGGCTTTTGGGAGCCAGGAGGAAGAATGGAGAGGGATCTTATCTGAGAAGAAAGGCAGAAGTGTGTGCTGCCTTAGAGTCCAGTGGAGCAGAGCAATCCTCTGTGGTGAGCTATTTCTCAGAATGTGAAAGAATCAGGAGGGCAGGGGATTTCTCAGCCATCATCTCTGCTTTGGGGGGCTCGGATTTAGATCAAGTTCAACATTGTCTCCATTTTCCCAAGAGTTGCTTCAATATTTACAACAGGAACCTACACGTGACTACTCGAGGGACAAACAACTGGTGTGTGGTTGACCAGGAAGAGCAGTAGGTCTAGTCTCTAGCCCAATACTTGACCTTCTCTAAGTGTTGTTCAGATTTTTCTTAGACTCTTATTGACAAGGAAAGCCATGGACCTGAGAGGCAACAAATTTTTAAATTTATTTTTAACTGGGGGATAATTGCTTTACAATACTACATTGGTTTCTGCCTTACAACAATGAGAATCAGCCATAAGTATACATATAGCCCCTTCCTCTTGAACCTCCCTCCCACCTCCCACCCCGTCCCATTCCTCTAGGTTGTCACAGCACCTTGAGTTGAGCTCCCGGTGCTGGACAGCAACCCCTTACTAGTTATCTGTTTTATATATGGTAATGTATATGTTTCAACGCTGCTCTCTCAATTCATCCAACCTCTCCTTCTCCCCCTGTTCTCTATGTCTGATTCCTGCCCTGCAAATAGGTTTTCATCAGTACTGTTTTTTTAGGTTCCATAAATATTCATTAATATATATTTGTTTTTCTCTTTCTTACTTCACTCTGTATACTAGGCTCTAGATTCATCCACCTTACTACGATTGACTCAAATTTGTTCCTTTTCATAGCTGAGTAATATTTCATTGTATATATGTACCACGACTTCTTTATCAATTCATCTGTTGTTGCTTCCATGTCCTGGCTATTGTAAATAGTGTGAGGCAACTGATTCTAATGTGACTCACTTCTGTTACAAAGTGAGACATATGAGATTTAGCTCTCTGATCAGGCATCAAATCTGTACCCCCTGCTTTGGAAGGCAAAGTCTTAACCACTGGACCACTTTAAAAATGGAGAAGGGGAACTTTGGAGCTTTAAAATAACTTTTACCTCCATATCAATTCTAACCACTGGGAAATACACATTAGACTCTAGAGACACCAATCTAATGGTGGAAAATACAAAATTTGGTTGGAAAACGATGGATTGAATCCTATTTTTTACAAACTTACTTGGTCTTTGTAGAAGGCAGTTAAGAGCTGAACTGAAATTGCTGGCAAAATGTTAGCAATTTGGATGAATTAGCAAAAAGGTAATTTACAATTAATGAAAATTCTGAACTAGCGAATATAGTATTTAAAAGAAACTCAGGTTTATGACTTTCCACCACATTCTATAACTCAAATTCACTAAGGGAACTTGCCTAGAAGATCATCTTAGGAGACCTATTTTAATAAGAATTACTTATAATTAGCATAACAATTTCGTATGCAAATGGTACTTCTAAAGTACTTTAAATTTACTCAAGTATTTTATACATTCCCATTTGCCATCTTATTTACACCCTTAATTTGAAGCTTTCAATGAAGAATGACTTTCCTAATGAAGAGTCAACTTGAAGCCAGCTCCACAAACTCTGAATTAGCAAACCCAAATCAATGAGATTTTACTTCACATATGTTAAACAGCACTATATATAACACAAATACTGATTCCTAGTGATATACTATTATACTAAAACTCTACTCATATTTAAATTCTGTAGCATTTATACATACAGGATTTATTGTAGACTGGGAAAGAAACTAAGTTATTGCAAGTAATTGGATGTGAAAGGCTTTAAAATTCATACTGTAACTGCCTGTACTATATACCATATATCTTCATCTGGTACTTTTAAAGAAATAGCACTTTTGAAGACTATTTTCAGAAAATAGTTCTGCAATGCCCACAATCTTAGTTCATATGTACAATCAATAGGAAAAAACTGTAACCAACAGCACATTAATAGGTCTTTAAAAACAAATATAAACTAAAAGGAAAAAAAATATATGCTTCCCCAAATTTACATCTGAAGGATGAAAGAATATGCAAACCAGTTTCTAATTTTAGCTACCTGGGACACTCTATCTTTAATTTAACTCTAAGAGAAAATGCTTTTGACTGCTTTGAGTTTTTAGGGAAAAAAATTTTTTTTCATTTGGCAAGCATCATGGGCCACAATTTTAAAATCTAATTCTTTCTCAATCTACCTTTTGCAGTTTCCAACTCTCCCATTTATCTCTGGAGACGTACAGGCTGTGTTTACGTTGTGCCAGAGAGCTGCAGCAAAAGTGGAATTCCAATTCATCACCCAGATGTTTCCAAACTCCATGGAGCCATATTTGGAATTGTATATATAAAATATCCCTATCATTTATTAATTTTTTCCCCACCTGGATGTTTTGGCATCAAGTCACTTTATGTCTGGCAACTCCTGGGGATTTCATATTGAAGGCCTGGGAGAAGGGCTCTGTGCTAATCAGTCTGATTTAATCTTGAAGACCAGCCAGGCTGGTGGGGATGGGAGGTGGCAGACATTCCCCAAATGCCCAATATTTATAACTTAGCATTCCCCCCGCCCCACCCGTGGTGATCCAAAAACCAGAATCAGTGAAAGGGTACACTCTGCTCCTGAGTAGTGATCAATGAGAGAGAAAGCTAATTTGCTTTTCATTCAGTTCAGTCACTCAGTTGTGTCCGACTCTTTGTGACCCCATGGACTGCAGCATGCCAGGCTTCCCTGTCCATCACAAACTCCCGGAGTCTACCCAAACCCATGTCCATCGAGATGGTGATGTCATCCAACCATCTCATCTTCTCTCGTTCCCTTCTCCTCCTGCCCTCAATCTTTCCCAGCATCAGTGTCTTTTCAAATGAGTCAGCTCTTTGCATTAGGTGGCCAAAGTACTGGAGTTTAAGCTTCAACATGATTCCTTCCAATGAATACCCAGGACTGATCTCCTTTAGGATGGACTGGTTGGACCTCCTTGCAGTCCAAGGGACTCGTAAGAGTCTTCTCCACCACCACAGTTCAAAAGCATCAATTCTTTGGTGCTCAGCTTTCTTTGCAGTACTGGAGTTTAAGCTTCAACATCATTCCTTCCAATGAATACCCAGGACTGATCTCCTTTAGGATGGACTGGTTGGACCTCCTTGCAGTCCAAGGGACTCGTAAGAGTCTTCTCCACCACCACAGTTCAAAAGCATCAATTCTTTGGTGCTCAGCTTTCTTTGCAGTCCAACTCTCATATCCATACATGACCACTGGAAAAACCATAGCCTTGACTAGATGGATCTTTGTTGGCAAAGTAATATCTCTGATTTTTAATATGTTGTTTAGATTGGTCATAACTTTTCTTCCAAAGAGTAAGCGTCTTTTAATTTCATGGCTGCAGTCACCATCTGCGGTGATTTTGGAGCCCCCCCAAATAAAGTCAGCCACTGTTTCCCCATAAAATGTTTGTGTGTTTGTGTGTGTGTGTATACATATACATATGGTGTCATTTTTGTCATAAGAATAAAAAAAAAATTTTTTTCCTCTTGAAAGAAGATAATATTCATTCCTCTGCTGATGGACATTTACCTTCCTTCCACATCCTAGCTATCATAAATAGTGCTGCAATGAACATTGGAGTGCCTGTGTCTTCTGAAATCATGGTTTCTTCTGGGTATATGCCTAGGAGTGGGACTGCTGGGTCATATGGTAGTTCTAACTGTCCACTGACAAAGGAATGGATAAAGAAGACATGACACATATATACAATGGAGTATTACCCAGCCATAAAAAGGAATGAAATTGTGTCATTTGCAGAAACATGGATGTACCTAGAGACAGTCATACACAGTGAGGTAAGTCAGGAAGAGAAAAACAAGTATCATGCATTAACACATATATATGGAATCTAGAAAAATGGTACAGTTCAGTTCAGTTCAGTCGCTCAGTCGTGTCCGACTCTTTGCGACCCCATGAATTGCAGCACGCCAGGCCTCCCTGTCCATCACCATCTCCTGGAGTTCACTCAGACTCACGTCCATCGAGTCCGTGATGCCATCCAGCCATCTCATCCTCGGTCATCCCCTTCTCCTCCTGTCCCCAATCCTTCCCAGCATCAGAGTCTTTTCTAATGAGTCAACTCTTTGCATGAGGTGGCCAAAGTATTGAAGTTTCAGCTTTAGCATCATTCCTTCCAAAGAAATCCCAGGGCTGATCTCCTT
>SJYT01004256.1:128405-250005 GCA_006410635.1 Cephalophus harveyi
TTTTTTTTTTTAAGAAAATGATGAAATAGTTATCGAGTTGGAGCTAGAAGCTCTCCTTAGGAGTACTTTGAGTCTGTTTCATTCCTGTCGCAGATGCGTCAACTGTGGCTAAGACAGGTAAAGGGGTTTGTCTAAGGTGGCAGAGTGAGTGGCAACTGAGACCAGAACGAAGGTCAAAACCAGCCATGCACTGAATGTCAATGTCAGTAGCAGATCTCCTTATTTTGCCATTGGGAAAACCTATTATGATAAATCGGGCTTTTATTGCTTTAAATGCCAAACTATATTAAGATAATTCTGACACTGATATAGGCTTAGAAAGCTTCACATTGCTTAAATGATACAAATGCAGACATTTTAGGGGTGAATCAAATCATTTTTTCAGACTGTCACATGCAATTTATACTGGGGCCACATAGAAGTCGAGCTTCCCAGGTGGCACTAGTGGTATAGAATCTGTCTGCCAATGCAAGAGATATAACAGATGTGGGCTTGATCCCTGGGTTGGGGAGATTCCCTGGAGAAGGAAATGACAACCTACTCTAGTGTTCTTGCCTGGAGACTCCCATGGACAGAAGAGCCTGGTGGGCTACGGTCCACGGGGTTACAGAGTCAGACATGACTGAAGTGACTTAGCACATCACATAGAAGTTATTACCAAACTAGTCTCCAAGTCTCAGTTTCTCCTTCTGATAAATAAGCCAAGTATCAGCCTCACACAATGGACGTAGGATGAATTACATGAGTCAAGTTCCAGCTCTGTGCCTGACACCGAACATTTAATAAATGCTTTCAGTGATGATGAGGACCTGAGAAATTCAAACTGGAGGGGAAGGGGATGTTTCTATGAATATCTAGACTAAAGCATGGGATATCAATCTTCTACAATAGCAAGTTATGCATAATCACACAGATTTGCCGAATAATGTGTCACATCTAGAAAAAAAATACTAGCTCAAGAATCATAGAAGAAGCTGCTGTGGTTAAAAAAAAAATATATATATATATATATAACTGTAAGCTCAGCTGAGATAAAGAAGTTGACTTTACAATGCTGGGAGTGTCAGAGGATAAAGTGTGACTTTTTTTTTTAATCTGTACAAAATTAATAGTCAAAAGTTTTGATACATGTTTAGAGACCTCCCTCCTTGATCCCCCAAAAGAAAACTGCACCAGACAATCTAATCTAACCAACTCATCAAAACTCCTTCATTCTGGAGTAGAAATACAGTAAATATCATTAACAAGGCACCGGCAAAGCACTGATATATCTAATCACTGAACTGGGAGATTGTTTTGCACTCTCTTTTAGCTGTGTCTTCTTGAGCAGCAGAGCTTTTGCTTGCCTTTTATGATAAAGTTTTTTAAAATCTCCCTTCTAGCTGAAGTGATTAAATGTCTACACAGGGCTGAAGAAACTTATTAAAAGATCTCATCTCTCCGATGAAGTTATATAGTAGACACTGACATTTAGGAGGGATATATCTTGAGGCCACTGCACATATAATTGGGGTAAAAAAACTTCAGTCAGGTGCCACTGAGAAAATTTAGGAATTCCTTTGCATCCTTAGTAAAACTTTCAGCATTTGTGTAAAACAAAGTATAAAGACAACATAGTGCTATCAAGATGTTCATTTATTGATAAAGTGATGAGCTCTTGTACTCTAAGCTTGCTAGACATGAAATTAAAAGTCATAATTATATGAGTTACATTGCTGTGTAACAAATTACCACAAACTTAAGAGATTTAACAACACACCTTTATCATCTCAGAGTTGTAGTCTGCAATCAAGGCTTTATCCAGGGTTGAATTCTCAACAAGAGGCCCGACTAGGGATGGTTTGCTTTCCTGCTTGTGAGATTGTGGGCAGATTCAATTCCTTGTGGGACTGAGAGTTTCATCATTATCGTCATCTCTCTCTCCTTTTCTTTTTTTTTTTTTGCTGGCTATCAGCTGGAAGCCACCCTCAACTGGAGGCTGCCTATAGTTTCTTGTCACATGGCCTTCCCTAACAAGCCACCTACATTATGGCAATGTGTTTAGACAAATCCAGCGAGTGAGAAAGAGATTCTAGCAAAGACAGGCACTGCAGTCTTATACAACTGTGTGCATGTAATCATATTTAGCCCATCACCTTTGCTATATCCCATTGGTTACAAGCAAGTTCTATTTCTGTCCTTGTTCAAGGATAAGGGATTGTTCAGAAGTGTGAATAAGCAAGCTGTGGGGACGATAGGGGCCACCTTAAGAGTCTGCCCACCACAGTATGTCTGCACAATTGTAACTATGAAAATTATGGTATTTGAGCTGTTTCCCCAGTAGTCAAAATTGCCAATATTAATTCTGTACATACCAAAGGCCTCCTGTCCTTGTCTAGTTCTAAGAGTTCCTACCCTGTAGAGTCAATCAGTGAATTTATCTTGAGCATCTCCTACATGGCAGGGCAGCCCTCATGGAACTGTAAACTAATGGTGTATTTGTAGGCACACATGATCACCCTTTTCTTTAAGATACTGTCATGAAAGAGAATGCTCTGCTTGCTTCCTTCATTGGCCTTCATATCCTTGCCACTCCCTCCACATATGTGCCAGGGGAAAAAGGGCCCAAACACTGGGGTTTTCTCAGCTTAAGCGCACAATTAAATGTCAACATTGGTGTAAGAAAGTATAACCTTTGATACTCGGTTTCCTTGCAGTCTAGCTGAGTCCCTGGGAACGCAGAGGGATGAAGAATGCTAATGGTGAATCATCATGGATGGAGGGAGATGAAAGAGAGGAGGATAACTTAGAGATATTCATGGGAGATGGAGGCAGGCTGATCTGACACATAGTTTCATGAGGAAAGTGATCACCTGCCTTGTACCTTCTTCAGGACGTGCTAATAGTAGATAAGTTTATCCTTGGAGTCTCTTAGGTATGTGGGCTTGAGTAACATTTACAGTTCTAATTCCCCACAAGTGGATGTGCATGATGACTTTCTCTCGTGAAGGAATTAAAAAAAAAAAAAAAAATTGGAACATGACATAGTTATAGTTTCACCCTTGATGATTCTAGAACATTCTATAGGATGTGAGAAAAATCAGCCTGGGTATTAAATCTTTTAATGTCCTTTGAGGATAGAAAAGACTTCTTGGGAGAACCTCTCCCAGCATAGGAAAGGTAAACTGTTTACACTGTCTTCTTGCCCAACTCCCTTTGAGCACAGAAAGTGCTATCTTGTTAGCAAAAACAAAGGAACCGTGTATCTTCTCTTCTCGGCACGTGGGGATTGAGGCAGGCAACCCGTATTAGTGTTAATGGGTGTTAGACGCGTAAAACCCAGCCCTTCAACATGATAATACATAATACACCCCTTAATTTTTAATTCACTTGGGTCTCAATTTTAAAGCATTTTCTTGTAGTTTGTCCTAATTATAATCATTTTTAATGACAGCTTAAAATTTTCATCCAACTGTCTTATCACATACGGTACTTAATTTCTCAAGTGAACAGTTTTACTGTACACCATTCTGGGAATTTTAAGAACTAAAACATAAAAGGAGAGAAAGTCCTTTGTATGGTGAAACTAGATGTTAATTGTTCTAATATACATAAAGAGACCAAAGCAGTTTCTTGAAGCGAGGGGCCAGCCTTCCTGCAGAGGCTGCTCCAAAACCTTTCAAGGGAGATTCACAAAACCCCAGGAGAAAAGGAGAAGAAAAGAATTTTTTTTTTTCCCTATTTTGCTGCTGCTGCTGGGTTCTGCCAAAAATCAGACCTGGGGTTGAATATTCATTGTTGAATAGACTGTCCTTGTTTGCTTAGACCAAAGTGGAAACCATCTAGTTGGGAAGAAGCAGCCTCCAGTCTTGGGCAGGGCATTTGTTAGGTTCTTTGGAGCACAAAGAATTTTCTAACATCTACTCACTGCAGTTTGGGCAACTGGACTCCCTGGTATTTTATCCAGCTTCCTGGTATCGAGAAAAGCACAATGGATCACAGAGTTGTTACCCTGCTTAGTCGTTATTAATCACGAGCCATGTGTAGGATGTAGGAGTGTTAGAAACAGACACAACACACACACATTTTGAAAGTGACAAGAGACACTTGGGGCTGCGTTTTCTCGCCCATCTTCAGTAGTGTTTACAGCCTAGAACAAGGCTCATCCGTTGCTTCCTGGGGTTATTTCACCACATTGATCAGTCTGTCAATGTCACCCTATGTTTCTGCCTCAGGACCTTAGATTCTGCTGTTCCCTCCATCTTTTGCTCTCTTCCCCCAAATATGAGGTCTCTGCTCAAAGTACTGCCCTCCAAGAGGCTTTTTCCTGACTATGACTGGGACCTGTCACCCCCAGTCACTCTGTACGCCTTATCCTGCTTTTTATCTTTCTACAAATCCCTTGCCACCTCCTGAGAAATGTTGTAAAAGGAAAATGTTCCTTCTTTAGCAGCATGAACCTAAAAGGCACAGATGAAACTCAATGATGTGAAATTTAAGTGGCTCCGTTCACCAGCCCCAGTGAGTCCTGGTCCAAGACTTTTCTGATCACCAAAAACAGGGCTTGTTTGAACTACTTCTCCACTGACCTATGGACTCCTGGGACTAGAGTGCCAGTTTTCAATCCTTAATCTACATAACCCCTCACTTCCCTGAATCTGAATAACTTAGGGAATTTCTCCACCAGTCTGTTTGCCCTTGTCTAGCAAGTTGATGTAATTAATTTTAAAAAATTTTATTTTACCCTACTAATTCATCAACTCTGATGGTGCTTCTATTACCATTTGCCAATATGTCCCCCAAATTTACTTATTTACTGCATTTCTTTCACAGAATGTAAGCTCCACAAAAGCCAGCATCTTACTATTCTACCTACTACTTGGCATACGATAGATGCTCTGTGATTCTGTTGCATTATTTTGTCTGTTGAATGGCAGATTGGCCTTACATTTGGACTCAGATGATACACACCAACTGGCCAGAGTAATTAAACATAACTTACGGCTATTTCTAGAGTACGAAGGCAAGTAAGAACTGAGGAGAGGACTTATGAAAGGTTACGTTCAATTTCAATGTTATATAAATGACAGAATTACTTGAATTTTCCATCTCTAATGTGATTGGGCGGGGGGAAGGTAAGCATAACAGAAGAGCACCAAATTGTCAATTTATCACTGGATGAATTTTTACAAACTAAACACATCTTTCAGATCAGCCCCTAGATCAAGACATAGAACATTACTGGGATCCCAGAACTCCTGTGCTCATTCTAGCCTTGTCTGCCCTGAGTCACCCACAGTAACTGGAACATTTTCCCCAGTGCAGATCAGTCACCTGGGCCTTGGTCCTATCAGGACACATGGCCATTTATTATGCAAAACTGAGGGCTGAGTTTGAAGGAGAACTTGCGCCTTCTGATTCTTCTTCTTATTTATTTTTTAATATTCTAGAACTCCCAAGTTTTGTCATAACTCAGTCACTTATTTTTAGAGAAGCTGGGAGTCTCCCATGAATGCCGACTGAAGCAGCAGACGTCTTAGCCTTTGCTTTGTCTGGATGAGGCTGCAATCAGGTTTCTTCCTTTCCAGTCTACTCGGGTTACTCCACAGATGAGCACTGGCCAGATCAGGAATGCTCACCTTTATGTGCTGTGATTAACACTGAGGACGATTCAAAAGAACAAAGGAGAAACCTCGACATTTACATTAAACTGCTACAGAATAAGACAGATTATACAATCGCCACACCATCTGTAAGGCAGGAGCTCATGACCTCTAGTGTGTACCGGAATCATGTGGGCACTCTGAGATGGGCGGGGGAGGGCATATGATTTAAAATGCACATTCCTATGAATCATTTCTAAAGACCCAGATCCAGTTGTTCTCTGGAAGGGTTATGCTTATTAAGAACTTTATGTGATTCTAAAGTGAGATGTAGTCAAGAGTTATCTGGTGACTTGTAACCTGGTTTCTTTGGAAGGACTTGGGCTGTGATCATTATTTAAAAAAAAAAAAAAAAGCCAAAATAAAATTAAAATGATAAATAAAACTCAACAATAAAGAAAATTTCCCCAGTAAATGCTTCTGACTCTCTATGGGCAGGCAATTTCCTTTTCCTGTAGGAGAAACAACCGTAATAATAGAGGCTCTACACACTTATACACAAATGATTTCTACACACCCACAAATGTTTTCAAGCCATCACAGAAACCACTTCGCCAGTGGGTATTAACATGAGTTCTCATCAGGAGCTTGATATTGAAAGTGACATCTGAAGGAAAATCTGGCTGTGGTTTGACCCTCTATAGTTCGGGTACATCCAGATCTAAGAGAACGATTGGGAAAAAGCAGCATTTCCCCCCGTCAGTTTACTCCTGCCGGGCTCATGTTCCAGATGGCAGGAAGGCATACACACTATTTCCGTGCGTGCGCGGTCTGTCTTCACTTCCTTTTGGGAAATGCCCAAGTTTTTCTCGGTGGTGTGTACAGAGTTCACATTTGGCTGTGCGCATCCCCTCTGCACCGTCCACTCCTGTCGCAACGGCTGCAGGGACTCGCTCGTGAAATGACTCTGGGCTCTGCAGCACAGTGATCAGAGTCCAACGTTTGCCCAGAGAAGTTTGCTCCAATCACGTGCCAGATGGAGTGAAGAAGGCAGGCACAAACATTTCTCTCTCTCTCTTTGGATGCATTTCTCCCATCTATGTGTATGTGCAGTCTGTTTTGACTTCTTTTTAAGAAAAATAAAAAAAAAAAAAACGGTTTTTCCATGTGTTTTATGGGTCAATATTCAGACCAATAGTGGTCCTGTCCCAACAGGATTCGCTAGTCTGATGCTAGGACCCAGCTGCCCCTGCTGGCCCCTGGTACTGCTCTCGGGGTGAAGGTGGGTGGCAGTGTGGGGTCATGTCTTCCTTGGCCCAGCATGCCCAGGGAGTGAAGCTGGCAGCCAGCAGCCACCCTGGCAGGTGAGCTCACGTCCACTGAGGCAATGGACGAAAAAGCTACTCTGCCTTCCCTGCTGTGGCTGGGACAAGGGATTCCATGTCCCTTCGAGCAGAAGGGGGAAGTTGCATCCAGTGTAAATGCCTGAGGGTAAAAATCACCACCAAATTAGTAGCTTCCAAATATCATTTTCAATAAAAACTTCAAGATAAAAAGCATGTTAATACCCAATGGTTAGTGGTTTTTATGATGGCGTTAAACCATTTGTACTGAGGCCTGCTGCTGAGGCCGTTTCCCTCACTGAAGAAAGAAATTGGCTGTTCGTGCAAGGTTTGTGCGCTTTCCCTGTTGCTATAAAATCAGCCCCCAGGAGAATTTTAAGTCTTCTTGAATTGCTTTTTAGCACAGACTAAGGAAGTAAAAGTTCTAAAACTGCCTGGTTACAGACAAATCACTTAAAAAGCCAGCTTCGTACTGGCAAAGTCGGCTACAGGAAATGTTTCAAAAGGCAGAATATAACAATATGAAAGCGAAGTATTGTTATTTATTTAACAAACGAAGCCGGCTGTCATCGAAAACGAAGAGCCTCCGGGAGGGAACGCTTTAAGGTCATGCGAAATGCCAAATCCTTGTTGTAACAGACGTCCTGCTATAATGTGTGATGATGTTTACACACGTATGTCTTGGCTGATGGACTTGTTGATAAACACACATAGAGGCACATATTCTCTATTCGATTAAAGTTCATTAATCCACTGCAAGTGGATTCCAAATAGTACCTTTCATGAAGTCTTTTTCCAGATGGCCAGAATCATTGCATCCTCCAAAGAAAAATATAGAATCATTGAGAGTAAGTTCAATTCAAATCTAATAGACTTAGAGTTAAACTAACTGGATTTAGTCGTAGGCTAAATATACCCTGTGTGCACAGTGCTTTTACAAAACAGTGAAGCCAGAGCAAAAGAGTCACCATGTAAAGTCGATGGCCTTCCAGACTTGATAGGATGTGACTTGATTGAATTGGTGAGTCTCTTCCATTTCTCTCACTGCCTGGTGAGCCCCTTCAGGACCAAATTCATCTTTCCAGTCCTCGTTCCCTGGCTCCCACGGTGGTATTCTGCACCTAAATGTGTTCAATAAGCATTTCATGCCAGAAAATGGATGTGGTTGTGTATTTTCCAGTTCCATGGAAGGATATGATTTCATTTCATTCAGTGGCCAAGAATACAACGATCATCATTTTAAACAGTGATTCTATCAAAGAAATTGAAACATTTGGGCTGGTTTTAATTGATCAGTGGTGAGACCCTCAGCCCAGGAATCCATTTAAAAGCAGTCCGAGGTAAGCCGCTGGGCATCTTGCCACATCCTGGAACGCTCCCTGGCTTACGGGCTGCGACCTTTGGGTTGGCCATCCACACATACTCCAAACAACCTCTTCTCCCCAAACGTAACAAAGAGCTAGGATGTTAAAATCCAGGGAAGACATTTGAGAAATGATAAACAACCCTGAGGATTTGAGTATTTATTCTAGGCTGCTTATGATGACATATTTTTATAACACTTGTACGGGTGCCAGGTAATGGCAGGATGGAAAATTCACATTCCCCAAATAAGTAAAGGGCGTGTCACCCTAAACCGCTTCCATCTCCAACAGACTCTATTGATAGCTGAGAAAGAGAGTTTAAAGGTGCAAGAGAGATTTAATTCCTCTCAAAATGTCTTTTAAGAACCTTATGTTCAGAGAAAGCTTCTTTTTCTTTTCTTTTCTTTTTTTTTTGACAGCCCGCTCTTGGTGTTTGCTGTATTTGTGATCTTTAGAAATGTCTAATGTGCTTTTGGGCCTTCTGCGTACCTTTAGTGAGAAAGGTTTCTCTGCTTAATTAATTTGCATTCTTTGTGTTTGTTTGTTTGTTGCCAGACAGGATATTCTGTTTTTTTTCCCCCCCCCTCCCCCACTGGGAAGCAAAGAAGGAACTGGAATTATTTTGCATCTCAGTTTTGGAGCATTTTATTTGAGTAATTTGGGGAGCAAGCTGATGAGCAGAGACATACAGATCAAATTCATCTCATTTTCTAAGACCATGTTGCAGAGTATTCTCTAGAAGATTAATTCAGGTTTTTTTGTTGTTGTTAAAGTAGAACTTGAAATTAGGATTCCAATAGAAACTCTGTATACCGTCTCAGTGCATTGCTGCTTCTTGTGAAATAATCCAATATAAAGTTTCAAACACTTTATATATAAAGTTAGGGATGGTCATTACAATAGTCACCCAAGATGCTTGGATATTTTCCCCTCAAGTAATCGAATTTACATATGCAAGCTGAAAGCTGCCACACAAAGAGAAACACAATTTGTGTAAAAAGCAGGGTTGGGAAGTTGACCCCCCTCACTGAAAATTAGAATTCTCATAGCATGTAGAACTATAACACTTCATGCTGGTCAAGTACGAGACCATTATTAGTGACAAGTAAAACCAGGAGATTTGCAATTATGACTTTGTTCAGCTAGGGGTTGAAAAGTGCAGACAATTTATGCTGAACACATCTGATTTCTTGCATTTTGGGGCATTATTAGTGAACTTGGCTTTCACATTTGCTAAAATTTGCATGAGGTCTGCCCTAACTCTATGGAAAAGTGTACAAACTGTGTTTCAATGACCAAATCTAAGCTCATAACCTCCAAAGAACATGGAGAATGGATTCTTTTGGGGCTAAGGAAAATGGTTTGCATGCTTCATAGAGATGTCAGGGATGTAACAGAGCAGAAGGCCATTTTCATCCTTTTTGAAGGTCTAATGTTGAACATTTGAAGAAGATATGTAAGAATTTTAGGACAGACACGAGTAGACTATGGCAGTTCGATTAGGAATGTGGTTTGTGTAAACACATAGAGCCCTAAATTCAGAAGGCTCTGTACTTGCTCTGATGCTCTGCTGTTTCCATCTTGGAATTTTAAATAATTTTATCTTTGAACTTGCGTTTTGAAGTGAAGTCCTACCGGATGACAGATTACCAATCATCTACGTGAACAGAGGAGATACATGTGATATGTGTGTTCACCCTTCCTTGCTACCCTGTTTGCATATAACCTTTAAGAAGTCCCTGGCTTGCAGGATTTTAGATGATCCATGGTGCATGGGAACTCAAGGAGACCGAAGTCAGTGAGAAAGGAGCCTTCTAGGAAAGTCCTGAATTCTAGAGAGTGTTGGTAGAATGTGGGTGAGTCAAGAAGTGCAATAAAAATTGTAGAGTTAGTTTCTTCACTATCTTAATTCATTAAACTTTTTACTTGAGGGCTTCCTGATGTATACATGCATGTGTGTGCGTGTGTGTGTATGCACATTCAGGCGCACTTGTGAATTCTTGAGTTTTGAGTGACACAACTGAAGAGGTTAAAGGATTCATTTGGGTGTTCTGAGCAACCCAAATGTCCATCAGCTAAATATATTAACAAAGGGAGGGTATATCAAATAATGGAATATTATTTGGTCACAAAAAGGAAAGATGTACTGATATTTACTAGAACATGGATGAACCTTGAAAACAAGATGTTAATTGAAAGAAACCAGTCACAGAAAACCACATATTATGTGACTCTATTTATATGAAATGTCCACAATTGATAAATCTATGGAGAAAGAGATGAGATTTGTGGTTGCCAAGGGCGAGGGTGGTGATGATAGGATAGGGGAATAAGAACTAAATATGGGATCTGCTCTTCAGATGATGAAAATGATCTAAATTGTGATGTTGTGTGCACATACCTGTGAATATTCTAGAAACCAGTGAACTGCACATGGGTCATTATTGAGAATTACAATTCAATAAATTTATTAAAATCAAGTGTTTCCTGGTTCAAGCAGGTAGGTGAAGCATACACATTTATATTTCCACCTTATCTATAGACCAGGACCAAATCTGGCCCATTGCTTATTAGCCCATTTTTTTAAAAGTAAAATGATATTGAAATGGTGCCTGCTCATTTCTTTACATATTGTCTATGGTGGCTTCCTCACTACAGTATCAGAGCTGAATAGTTGTGACAGAGACTTCATTGCCTAGAAACCCTAAACTATTTACTATCTAGCCTTTTAACAGAAAACGCCAACCCCTGTTTTAGAAGAAAAAGATAAGCAGACAAATAATAGCCAGTCCATCCTAAAGGAGATCAGTCGTGGGTGTTTATTGGAAGGACTGATATTGAAGCTGAAACTCCAATACTTTGGGTACCTGATGCAAGAGCTGACTCATTGGAAGAAACCCTGATGCTGGGAAAGATCGAGGGCAGGAGGAGAAGGGGAGAGAGGATGAGATGGTTGGATGGCATCACCAATTCAATGGACATGGGTTTGGGTGAACTCTGGGAGTTGGTGATAGACAGGGAGGCATGGCGTGCTGTGGTTCATGGGGTCACAAAGAGTCAGACACGACTGAGCGACTGAACTGAACTGACCTGGATAGCAAGTATTATTGAAAGAGCAGATTCTTGTCATGCTAAGTGCTAGGTAGCAAATTAAAACAGAGTATGTTGGAAATAGCCACCTGGAAACTTTCCAAAGAAAAGCCAACCTTGTTACAAACGCTTCTTTGTTTTGTCATCATACTGTTCCCTAAATCACTCTATTTCATTGACTCCAAGATTCTACCAATTATAGGAAGCAGCATTATTGTATGCACTAAAGAAAAGAAATGCTTTAATTAAAATATAGCACAAGGCTTTCTCACCACTTACAACTTCTATTCTTCACTTGTGGGAAGAGCTCTTTCAGATTCACTTAGAAAGATTTTTTATTCTGTATCATCTTGGTAGACACAGAGAAAGGTGGTCCTCAGCTGCAGCAACAGGCAGAGAGAAACTTCGCTAGGAGTAATTCCGGTAGGCAGTCCCTCTGCTGGGCCCTCTTCTCCATCTCTTCTCTTTTTCTCTCCTCTGCTTCCCCTCCTCTCTTCCCACTTATTTCATCTCCCAGTCTCCTGTGCCCAGATGAGCCATATCTTCCCTTCCTCTGGTCATCCTCTCAATGCATATTCCTACATCTTGGTCCATTTCTCTGCTGCTTCTCACGTATCATCCTCTGCCCCCCATCACCTTTCTCATACCAGAGTGGTAAGTACAAATGACCTGCACAGAGTGAGGATCAGCTGCGTACTGATTTCATAGAGAGTACAGTCTGAGAAACTGTGTGACTTGGCATCATGAAGAATCACACTGGAGGTTTACAGACTACAGGATGTAAATATAATGACATATCGTGGTTACAGGGCAACAGTGCTGGTGTAGCTGACACTGGATCATAATCTTGGTAGATTTCTGTATCTGTGTGACCATAATGTTCATAATGCCAGGAGACACTTCTTGTGTCCAGCCCCTAAAAAGAAGGACACCTCCAGGCCTCTTTGGGGGCAGACTCTTGTAGCGAGGGCCTTTAGGAACGAATTTATGCTGGACCTCTAAAGGCAGGAACCTTGCTTCTGAATTGCATTTCCTGTTCTGACTGATAGGAGGCTCTGTGGCAATTTGCAGTTGGGCCATACCTTCTTTCCTCCACTTTAGAAGAGCTTTCTGTCCCTAGTTCTCCAAGCACAGGTCCCAGACTAGCAGTATCAGACCCACCTGCAAACTTGTTAAAAAGGCAAATTCTCGGGCCCCATCCCAAATCTATCGGATCAGAAACTCTGTGAGTGGTGTCCATTTATTTGTGTTTAACCAGTTCTCCAGGTACAGTAGTTTGGGGACCACTTCTTTATAATCTTATTGGGAAGGGGGTCTCTATCACCTTTAGAAGTTCTGCACTTGTAGGCCTTCATCTTCTGCCCCTTTAGAATTAAGGATGGCAGGAGGTGCCAATAAACCTAAATTAAACAACAAACAAACAAACTTATACCAGGTAAGACTGTTCTCTGTGGAAGAGCCTACTCAGGTAGAGGAAAGGGGCCCATTCTTTTCACATTGTTGGTACTAAGAAACTCATTTTTCCTGGGTGATCTGATAGTGTAGGGCTGATTAGCAACTATAGTCAAAGAAGCCTACTGAAGAGGTGACAGTGAAATGGAGGATGAAGGCTAAAAAGGCCTCCCCTACCTCCTTCCCCATTTCAAAACATCCTTCATATGGTTGACAAGTTAATATACTCCAAGTACCCATTCGTTCATTCACCTAACTGTTCCAGAAATGAATCGGTTGTATCACTTCCAGATTTCGTCCATCTTTCTCCATGATCACGTGCTGCCCATCCTTCTATCCAAGTAGCATTTTCATTTCCATTCAGGCTTTGTTCAAGAGTTCACTTTGCCTGCACGTCCTTTCCTCAGTTCAGTTCAGTTGCTCAGTCGTGTCCGACTCTTTGCAACCCCATGGACTGCAGCACACCAGGGTTGCCTGTCCATCACCAACTCCTGGAGATTACCCAAACTCATGTCCATCCAGTCAGTGATGTCATCCAACCATCTCATCCTTTGTCATCCCCTTCTCCTCCCACCTTCAATCTTTCTCAGCATCAGGGTCTTTTCAAATGAGTCAGTTCTTCACATCAGGTGGCCAACGTATTGGAGTTTAAGCATCAGTCCTTCCAATGAATATTCAAGATTGATTTCCTTTAGGATGGACTGGTTGAGTCTCCTTGCAGTCCAAGGGACTCTCAAGAGTCTTCTCCAACACCACAGTTCAAAAGCATCAATTCTTTGGCGCTCAGCTTTCTTTATAGTCCAACTCTCACATCCATACATGACTACTGGAAAAACCATAGCCTTGACTAGACGGACCTTTGTTGGCAAAGTAATGTCTCTGCTTTTTAAAATGCTACCTAGGTTGGTCAGAGCTTTTCCTCCAAGGAGCAAGCACCTTTTAATTTCATGGCTGCAGTCACCATCTGCAGTGATGTCCTTTCCTCCCTCATCACCAATTTGTAGGCTACCTACCTACCACTGTCACCACACGGACCATGCTTCTTTTTTTTATCAACAAAAGGCTTTCTACATTACCACAATTTTTTCTTAACCTAAAATCTATTCGTATCTCTATACATTGTCCACATTACATGATTTATACATTATTTTATAATGGGTGCCTTCAGTTGAAAGAAATGCCAACTCATATATGTAAGCATATGTATATATCCATTTGTCCCCCAGAAATTTTTAAGATTTAGATCAGGTTCAAGTTTTCACTGCTCCCACCCCCAGGATGTACATAGGAGGTACTGAATGAATGTCTGTTAAATTCAAATAGGAAAATAGCCTCTGAGTATCCTAAAGAAATTCTGGATGGCAGAATTGGCACCCAGTTCATTTTTCCTTAAGGGAAATTTCTGTTTGATGTATCTAAACAAACAACAGAGGTAGGGGTCAGAGGAGTCTCAGAAAGAACAAGAAGATACCTGCTTGAGATTAAAGGGTTTCAATGCCAAAAGATATTCAAACTATCACACAATTGTGCTTATTTCACATGCTAGCAAGGTAATGCTCAAAATCCTTCAAGCTAGGCTTTAGTAGTACATGAACTTTCAGATGTATAGGCTGGATTTAGAAAAGGCAGAGGAACTGGAGATCAAATTGCCAACATCTATTGGATCATAGAAAAAGCAAGGGAATTCCAGAAAAACATCTATTACTGCTTCATTGACTACACTAAAGCCTTTAACTGTGTGGATCACAACAAACTGTGGAAAATTCTTAAAGAGATGGGAATGCCAGATCACCTTACCTGTCTCCTGAGAAACCTGTATGGAGGTCAAGAAGCCATAGCTAGAACTAGACATGGAACAATGCTCTGGTTCAAAACTGGGAAAGGAGTACATCAAAGCTGCATACTATCACCCTGCTTATTTAACTTACGAGCAGAGTACATCATACAAAATGCCATTTTGGATGAATTACAAGCTGGAATCAACATTGCTGGGAGAAATATTAGCAACCTCAGATGGGAGAAATATTAACAACCTCAGATATGTAGATGATACCACCCTAATGGCAGAAAGTGAGGAGGAACTAAAGAGCTTCCTGATGAGGGTGAAAGAGGAGAGTGAAAAAGCTGGCTTAAAACTCAACATTCAAAAAACTGAGACGGTGGCATCTGGTCCCATCACTTCCTGGCAAATACAGGGGCCAAAAATGGAAACAGAGACAGATTTTATTTTCTTGAGCTCCCAAATCACAGTGGATGGTGACTGCAGTCATGACATTAAAAGAAGTTTGTTCCTAGGAAGTAAAGCTATGATGAACCTAGACAGTTTATTAAAAAGTAGAGATGTCAATTTGCCAGCAAATAGTCCACGTAGTCAAAGCTATGATTTTTCTACTAGTCATGTATGAAAATGAGAGTTGGACTCTAAAGAAGGCAGAGAGCCAAACAATTGATGCTTTTGAACTGTGGTGCTGTAGAAGACTTTTGATTGGAGAAGGAAATGGCAACCCACTCCAGTCTTCTTGCCTGGAGAATCCCAGGGACGGGGGAGCCTGCTGGGCTGCCATCTATGGGGTCGCATAGAGTCGGACATGACTGAAGCGACTTAGCAGCAGCAGAAGACTCTTGAGAGTCCCTTGGACTGCAAAGAGATCCAACCAGTCAATCCTAAAGGAAATCTATCCTGAATATTCACTGGAAGGACTGATGCTGAAGCTCCAATACTTTGGCCACCTGATGCGAAGAGCTGACACAATGGAAAAGAACGTGATGCTGGGAAAGATCGAGGGCAAGAGGAGAAAGGTGAGACAGAGGATGAGATGGTTGGATGGCATCATCAATACAATGGACGTAAGTTTGAGCAAACTCCAGGAGACAGTGAAGGACAGGGAAGTCTGCAATACTGAAGCCCATGGGGTTGCAAAGAGTCGGACATGACTGAGCAACTGAACAACAACAAAAAGAGATCCATAAAGTTGAATTTTAAGTATTAGTGATTGTGTACAGGGAATAAAGAAGGAAAATAAGCAAAAAAAAAAAAAAAGGAAAAAATGGATTGCAAATAAACTGAAATGGAAAAAAATAGAACTATGAATTAAGGAATTCAAAATTTTCAAAAATGAGCACCATAGCCATAGTTTTCTTTTTTTTTAAATGATGTATTTCTAATCTCCTAGTTGAAAACATTCACTAGAACTTAATTCCCCGAGAAGGAGGAGGACTTCCAAATCACAACATACATGACAAAAATCAGGGTTTGGGCACATCTTAAACACCAGGGAGCACACATGTGATCTTCAGTAGCTTTCGCAGGGTCCTCAGGCCTATTATAAAGCAGTGTAAATGAAAGCATCAGCAGTCCTGAGTGCCGTAGAAAGTGAAACAAAAGACAAGAAGGCTGGCCTCAGCACAGGCCAGCGGTTAAGAGCTTAGGGTCGGAAATCAGATGGCTGTTGAGTCAGATAGCTGGTGTCAAATATCTGACTCCTCACCAGCTTTTGGCCTCAGGCAGCTTTGGGAAGGCTCCTGGGTGCGGGTTTCATAGTATCTCTTAGGTGGTTGGGACAATTAAAGAAGATGCAGTATGGGAAGCTCTTAGTATAGAGTTTGCCAAGTAATAAACACTTAATAAATGGTGTCATACAACGAAGTCCTTTTGTCTCACAACCAGATGACACTTCCTTCCTCTGGGGTTTGGAGATTCCCCTATCAAGTGATTATAAAGCTAATTGCTATCTTGCAGCAGAGACCTGCTTTCATGGTAGAGTTTTATGAGTTTCCTGGCTAACTGAGTGCTAGGAAATCCTTTATTTGACCAATGTGCCAAACTCATTTCCCAGTGAACAAATAAAATGATGACAGTGACCTACTCAAAACACAAAACAAAGCCAGAGCCTGAGAACTCAGGCATTTCCACAGTACAGAATAATGAGCACACCAAGAATGTAATTTCTGCCACAGTCCAGGTGGCCTTTGAGGCAGGTGACAGCAGGGGCCAGGATGGTATTAACTTAGTAAGAGTAGATAAGTCAGCGGCAGCTACTCAATCACTTGACAGAAGTCAATTCAAAAGGCATCTAAAATGTCTGGCTTTAAAGATAATCATGTTAGGAATCAAAAAGGGGTCTAATGTTTGAGTCATGCCTTTCAAATGCAACAAATCATTATACCTGTCAAGATTTATGGACAGATGTATTTATGTTGACACTGGACCACTAATACTTTGACAAATGAGGGGCCTTGACATATACAACAGATATGTCCAAATGAATTTCCCAATTCAATAAAAATAGGATGAAGCAGTAAATCATGACAAGCTGGTGAAGTGGGCTGGCATGGCTGTGGGGGGCTTCGGCTGCTTTGGCTCCACCACTGCCCACGGCACATGGGACCCTTCTCACCAGTGAGTAAGACTGAAAATGGCTGGTATGAAAGTTTAATAAAGGATGTACCTCTATGGAGGTGACCCACACAGAGAAATGAAGTCTGATTCCTTAGGCCTCAAAGGATTTGTGGCCCTCTGTGAAGGAAGTGAGAAGAATTTGATTAGCAGCTGAGAATCTGAGTGTGGTAATGCTGGAGTGGCCTCAGTCTGTGATTAAGTTTATTACAGAGGCTAATTCCTATCAATGAATTAAATTCAGGACTTGATTCATACCCAAACACCTGGAAGAATTTTGCTATGGAAAAAAAAAAAAGTCTGTAAAGTCATCTCTCCTCGGAAATTTGATAAACTCCAATGGTCTAAAGGGACCTTCGATGAGATTCATTAATGGAATAGGATCCAAACTATAAGAGGGACCTGGGCAAGTAGAATTTTATTTCCACCTGCTTGCTTTTTTCCATCCTCTGAATTTTTTTTAAACCAATTCATACCTTGTGTGTTAGGAAAATCCAATTTATAATAACTTCCTCCCTGGATTAGAAGAAAGGATTTCTTTACTGTAGGACAACTCAGCATGCACCCAAGCTTTGCCAGAAGGACAGAAGAACCTGGCATGACTACAGAGCTTCTCAAGGATCAGAGATTGGATACTGGGTCTTACTGCAGAGAGGGAGAACATGGCATTCCTGAAGGAGAGGTCCCCATAAGGCACAGCAGATAGCTTGGGTGGAAAACAAGTGTTCAATCAGTTTATCTCCATGAAAAAGTATGCTCAAATGCAGACACACCTTCTAAATTTAGTTGTGATTATGGGAAAGAGAAGAATGAAAGGAATTCTGCAAGGCACAGAAAACAACGATCCTCAACATTCATTCATTCAAAAAACATTTATGAATACTTCTTGGCCTCCAGACACCATATTAAGCCCTGGAGACACACCAGTAGAATATGGCCAATAGCATGCCTCTTTTCAGGAGATTATGGTCAAGTTGTGGGTGGGGTGAGGGGAAGAAGCATCAACAATGAACACAGAGGAGGATAAAATGATAAATGCAGTATGAGATAGATGTGGTGAAGAAAAGAAATACTTGCAGGATAGAGAGGAACAAGGAGGAGGGATCTACTCTGAGTAGGAATTTTAAGAAAGTCTTGATGAGAAGATGATTAGGATAAGATCTGAAGGAAGAGAACAGAACAGCCACGCTAAAACCTGATGTGCTAGAGAGTGGGGCCAGGGAGTTGAAAAGTCCTGAGACAGTCAAACTCTTGGCTTGTTGCAGGAAAAGAAAGAAAGTTGAATATGAGAGGATAGATATAGTAAAAGCAAAGGATGAAGAACCACTGAAGTGATTTAAGCATAGGGTGATATCTGATTTCAGTGAAAAATGAAACATTCTGATTGTCAGGGATTGATGATGGAGAGGTAAGATTGAGAGCAGGGAAATTTATCAAGACTAGTAATTCAGGCGAGTTGATGGCAGCTTGGGCCATATGGATGCCATGCAGATGGAGAGAAGTAGATGAGTTAGGGGTTTCTTTTGGAGTCAAAACAGCCTGTAATTCCATAGTCAGTTTCTTCTAAGGTTAAAAAACTTTTTTTTCCCTACCATGCACCTAAGATTTATATGCAGATTAATGAAATGGTACCCACACAGTGCTTTGAATTCCTTGGGGGGAAGCAAAGCATTATTATTATTTTCTTTACTCGTATTATGAATTTATTAACTTTTCACTCCTCTACTGAGGTAGGTATTTCACTGACAGCTGGGGTCTCATTTAGCGAACCAGGTGCCCAAGTTAAACAAAGGTTATATTATTATTGAAGTTATTATTAGAAAAACATAATAGCTCATGTTGAATACCAATAACAAAATCTAATTTCATATAAGTTCCAGCAGGCAGCTTAGTTATGGGGCATGGGTAGGTGTACTCAGTGATCGTATTTCTGATACCCAATGTTCTCTTTTTCTTACCAGCTTTAAGGGGGTTTGGGATCTTGAGTGATTCCAGCCCAGTTCATTCTGAATGATAGCTTTGCATAGTGGACAGAACCAAAATTTTCACCAGAATTTTAAATTAATCTCTTAAGGAAGTGAGGGCCAGCATGTTGACAGGGCAAAAGAAAAAACCCAAATTAACTGGTCCTTAAGAAGTAATTAAACTCAGGAAATTTGGTTATAGGAGGAAGGCAGTTTCAGAATAGGCTTATGATTAAATTAAACCAAACATAATAAATATAGTAAGAATACACAGCAATATATTTTTCATTGCTTGGATGGGAACAAAATCAGAACTAATATATTGCCTGAGACCATTCTAATCTCCTTCCTAAGACCCTCCTCCTCCAAAATCAGATTGTACCAGGCATGAATTGCACACAGTCAGTCATGAACTCTACCACTTACTAACTTTTTTCTTTTAATTAAAGCCTATAAACCAAATAATATGGCTTAAATGAGGCAACTGTATGCATAAATATATGCTAACGTCTATGTTAACCAGGGTAAAACATAACCTGTACTATGGACTGAACACTTACTGGGGATGCAGTCATTGCTGTCGGCATTTGTGCAAGTCACTGAAGTGCACAGTAAGAACCTGAAAAGAGTACTGAGAGCCAGGAAGTCAATATATGTATAGTTGGAACATGGCCATTACCTACAGCATTAATCCAAATCATAAGTCAAATGGGCAGAAGAAGAGTTTCCTTTGATGGAGTGATAAGTTGTGAATTCCCCAAAGAGTGAAGCATCCTATCTTTCTCTGGGCCCAGGCCCTTGCTCCCATATTCCACACCCATTTCCATCAAAGATTTGCCTCAGTTGCCTACACAACTTCCATTCTCCTTTTCTTTTTTGTTAACAAAGCTCTGATTTTGATTGCAGGGGGGTGGGGGGCAGCATGTACTTAGGAAAAATGTCTAGCTTCCCTTGCAGCTAGGTTTGGACACATGACACACTTCTGGCCAATGAGCTGTTAAGTGGAAATTTGTTGGGTAGGTCTTCCTGGAAAGCTATTGTTTTCCTAATTTTAAAAGGTCAGACTTGACTGGCAAGTCTTTTTAAAAATTTTATCTATCAACCCATTGTCCTCTCTTATTTGTGCCAGAAACATTGCTGTGATATCTGGAGATGGAGCAGACATAAGGTTCAAGCATGAGGATACATTCTAACTCACTAAGGATAGTGTGGAAGTTAGAGCCTGGGCCCTGCTAGGATGGTTGAGCAATGATAACAATTTTGGACTGCCTATATTCAGACTTGCTGCTGGATTTTAAGTCACACTTGGCTGAACTCTTATACACTACCCTGAAACAGTCAGGTGGATCAGCAGCTTTCACTTCATCTGTGGAACAGTATCTCCATTTCACTCTGTGTTTTCTGAGGGCATCTAAATGATTTCCATGGTGCCTAGCTAAGAGCTAAAGGTCTAGGGAACCACTGAAGTAATTTCAGATTGAAAAAGGGATGCAGGAAATCTAAAGCTTCTTTTTTACATCAATGACTCTTAACCAGAATCTCAATCACATTCACCATGTGGGTATATATACATGTAAAAATAGATACACAAACAGATACAACATAACTATCTGGGCTCCATCTCCAAGCATTCATTTTTAGAAGGTCAGACTGGACCTTCTGACATCTGTGTTTAACAAAACAATACAAACCAACCTCTATAGGTGAGATTGAAATACTGTCTTTATACAATTGCCAAAAAACTGGGCTTTTACTTACATATCCATCCATCTATGTCTCTCAATACTCCCTTCCAGAAAAGTCTGCCAATCATAGGTTTCCTAATTTTGTGGTCACATTTGGAACTTCAGGGGCAAGAACTCCTCACCTCTCACCCTCATTTATAAAACACGGTTGACCAAGAACTTCGGCTGTTTTTAGCAATTTGAGAGGAACACAAATCAGAACAAGTGAGAGTTAAGTCATGGTTAGCCAGTCTGGCGTATTTTCAATGAGAAAGTTTCATGAGTTTTCCTAGTAAAGAGTTATAATGACCATATCCCTTATAATTAAAAAAAAAAATTAAGATGGCTAAATGGTGATTGTCTCTGCAAGGGTCAAGGGAGGGACATGAGGGCATCCAATCAGTTAGGGACATGCTGGGGCTTCAGAGTGTGACTTTTTCTATAAGGAGATGATAGGTCCATGGATATTTGCTACCTATATATCTTGTGTACACATTAGAGACATGATTGTGACTATGAAATATTTCATTAAAAATATGGAGCAATTCAGGCAAAGATATTATAACTTTTCTTTCATCAAAGGACATACAAAGTCAAACAAACAAACAAAAGGAACTGGGTTTTACACAAATTTTCCCTAACAGTGAATGATTTTAGTTTCCAGCCTCGGCAGTTTTCTTTTCCACTACCTTAGTACACAAATTTTCCTGATTAAAGAAGTCTCCCACAATAAAACGTAAACCCTGGTAACATTAGAGAACTCATCTCTAAAGTAAGGAGTATTTTATTTAGAGCAGTAAGGGTATAATTACTTTCCATTGACCCTCAACTTATGAAATGGAGGGCAGGTCATGGAAGGGTGTAGATCTATCTAGGTTTATTGCAAAACAAATCTATTTTTTTATTTTCCCCCTTTTAGACCAGGCTTTTCAATGATCTCCACTGCAAGAGAGAGATGCAAAAGTGTACAGATCCCCACAGAGCAGGCAAACTTGCGACAGAATAATTTCCAAACCTGCTGACTTCTTAACCAACCCTAAATCCGCTGCAGATTTGGAGCAGAGCTGGGCAGTGTGTTCATGCCTTTCCTTGCTTTCTGAAAGTGATGGAGGTGAAAGCGAGACACTGACAGGAAGCAGGGTGATGTCGGCAATGCTATTCCTCTGTGGACAGTCATGCCTGACATTGCTAACTGATTACACAATCCCTTCCTATTGAGCCAAACAATGAAATCAGAATCCACAACACAGTTCCTACCAAACTGCTGGAGAAGATATGACATGGACCTAGTTACCATGGCTGATGAAAGGTGAACACAAATTCCCTGAGTGAGTGGGGATCAGTGAAATTCCCAGCCACATAATCATCCTTCTGCTTTATGACCTCCCTCGGCCATGTCAGCCATCTGCCTGGTAGGTTTTGGAGTTGTCCAAGAGACCAAATCCATTACACTGAAGGAGTTTTGGGGACTCACAGAGGTACCACAAACAGGGTGGAAAGGATATGTCTGCCACTGCCACTGCCACTGCCCCTACCATTTGGTTCAGTCCTAAAAAGTGACACTGATAGAAGCTGTAATTATTTGTCCTAAGTCCTCTGGCCACTGATTTATTTACTCACTCACCCTTCCCCCAAACAATAAATTATTGACACATAGTAGGTTCTCAAAAACATGTTGAATGGATGGACACATGAATCCAATGTTACTTCAGGAAGGGGTTTTCAGAGGTCTCTTGATATGGATCTGAGGGTCTTTTGAGGTACTTGACCTGCATTACCTTTTAAAATACTTTTGCAGGAAAAAAAAATGATCTTCTCAGGAGCCTGCTCCAAAGCCTCTGCTGTCAGTTGAAATGTGCATGGAGTGGCTTGATCAGGAAGCACTTCTGCTATGGATAATCTAGGAGAGCCAGCTGCAAATGAGCTGAGGGGCACAACCACCGTCTGACAATTTCCCCTGGTGCACAAGCTGCCCACTATGTATAAAAGAACACAGGTTGGAGCAGATGTTGGCATGAGAGTTGTCCAGTTGAAAAATTGGCTCCAGGTCAAATTAAAAATAGGACTGTATAAAATAGATCATACTTGTTCAGTGAGTTATTCACCTGTCTCTGTATCACTCAAGGTCAATGCTGCCGGCTGCTTTTTATAGAGGAAAAGAATTGGCTACTATTTCTCATTATGTCTTTTTAAATTTTAATGCCAGATTTTCAGCAAGACCTTATCCCAAGTAACTCTAGGACATCAGCTTGACATACCACCCATCAGAATGTAAGCCATCCACCACCACAGGGGCCACCTTCTCCTCCAGGGACAAGTGAACTGTCCAGATCCACAGGGCATGTACTTCTAAATAATGCTGGATTAAAATCAGTCTAGCTTTCATCTCAGTTCAGTACAGTACATACTCACTGAGCACCTGCAGTGTGCCAGGCATTGTCTGAGGCCCTGGGAATATGGTCATGAACAAGTCAAACGTGGTCTGGCCTCACACAGCTTTGATTCAAGTGCAGGAATTCTTACCAATTTGGGGCCCTAAAACCTTTTGAAGTTCAGTGAATCCTATGAATTCCTTCTTGGGATAATATTTTTAAGGAGATTAAATATAGAGGACTATAAAAATAAAAAAAATGATGAGAGTCAAAAAGCAGAGACATCACTTTGTCAACAAAGGTCCATCTAGTCAAGGCTATGTTTTTTCCAGTAGTCATGTATGGATATGTGAGTTGGACTATAAAGAAAGCTGAGCACCGGAGAATTGATGCTTCTGAACTGTGGTGCTGTAGAAGACACTTGAGAGTCCCTTGGACTGCAAGGAGATCACATCATTTAATCATAAAGGAAATAAATCCTGAATATTTATTGGAAGGACTGATGCTGAAGCTGAAACTCCAACACTTTGGCCACCTGATGTGAAGCCTTGACTCACTGGAAAAGACCCTGATGCTGGAAAGATTGAGAGCAGGAGAAGGAGGCAACAGAGAATGAGATGGTTGGATGGCATCACCGACTGAATGGAATGAGTTTGAGTAAACTCTGGGAGATGGTGAAGGACAGGGAAGCCTTGCATGCTGCATTCCATGGGGTCTCAAAGAGTCAGACACGACTGAGCAAATGAACAATAACAACAAATGATAATGAAATTATCTCAGTATTTCAAAAATCCATGCAATATATGTTTATTAATGTATTAAATAAACTCCTGTGGCCCAACTAATGACTACCTTAATAGGGATGAGCCTAAATAGTTCAAGAGATCAGAAGAAACTATAAAGTATCGTGAACTATCTCTGCTTACTCTTGACTAAGTCATAGACAACTTCTAATCGTATATTTTGTTGCCTCCATCCACACTGGAAAGAAATGATGAATTTCAGTTTGAAGTTAGTGAGAAAAAGATTCATTTTTTCCCCCCCAAGTTCATAACTGCCCACCACCTCCCCAGATTTCTATCTATGAGTCATTTGGAGGTTTGTCACATCAGGTTAAGAATTCCTGGTACTAGAATAGATGATGAATTTGGTAATTCTACTATATCATATCTGTAACTATACATCCATGTAGAAATGAAATACAATGTGGCAGACATTGTGATCAGAAAGTACAATGCTATTGTAATATCTAATCTAGTCCTGGGTGGAGAAAGGAACACGTGGAAGAAGTCTGCTACCTCTGTGTGTGCTGCTGCTGCTGCTAAGTCGCTTCAGTCGTGTCCGACCCTGTGCGACCCCATAGATGGCAGCCCACCAGGCTCCCCCGTCCCTGAGATTCTTCAGGCAAGAACACTGGAGTGGGCTGCCATTTCCTTCTCCAATGCATGAAAGCGAAAAGTGAAAGCGAAGTCACTCTTTGCGACCCCATGGACTGCAGCCTTCCAGGCTCCTCCACACATGGGATTGTCCAGGCAAGAGTACTGGAGTGGGGTGCCATTGCCTTCTCTGACCTCTGTGTATGCAGGGACATAAAAGATAAGTAAAATTAAACCAATGGAAGGAGTATAAGGAGAGGTAATGAAGAACTTGTTCAGGCAAAAGAAACCACATATGCAAACTCTGTAATGCAAATTAGAGGAACAAGGGAGGGATGAGAGAAGTTTCCAGGGTGGGATGAATGGAATGGTGAGGCAAGTGTGGCTGGGCAGGGTTAAGAGCTGAGATGTGAGTGATGAACATCCCGGATCATAAGCGAAGGGAATCCATGCTGAAGAGTTTGGCCTTTACTCTAAGACTTGTGAGAAACCACTGTTGGCTTTTAGGCAGTGTGTTGACTTAGAAGATCACTCTGACTGCAATGTGGAAAGCAGTTCATGGGGTAAAAGAAAAGAGGCAGAGAGAAACTTGTAAGACTACTGAACTAACCTGGTGGCTGATCTGACATGGAGTGAGCAGGGTTCTGGGTGTACAATGGCACCTTCACTGAAATTGAGATTTCAAAAAGAGATATGGATTTGAGCCAAGGGAGAAACATTGGTTTTGGTTTTGAGTGTGGTCGATTTTCTGTGTCTGTAAGAAGTTCAAGTGGCCACAGCCATTATGCAATTGTACATCTACATGGAATCTGATGCAAAGAAATAAAATATGGGCCGGAGATGTAAATTAAAATAATCTTTCTCTTGTTGGAAACCAAGCCAAAGATTCTGAAATTGGTGACAAACTATATTGAATCACGTATTATATAATCATGTTTTAAACTACCATTTAATGCTGTGTATCAGGCATCAGCTCAGTTCAGTTCAGTCGCTCAGTCGTGTCCAACTCTTTGCAACCCCGTGGACTGCTGCACACCAGGCCTTCCTGCCCATCATCAACTCCCGGAGTTTACTCAAACTCATGTCCATTGAGTTGGTGATGCCATCCAACCATCTCATCCTCTGTCATCCCTATCTCCTCCTGCCTTCAGTCTTTCCCAGCAACAGGGTCTTTTCAAATGAGTCAGTTCTTTGCATCAGGTGGCCAAAGTATTGGAGTTTCAGCTTCAGCATCAATCCTTCCAATGAATATTCAGGACTAATTTCCTTTAGGATGGACTGATAATATATAATCTGTATGCATTTTCTCAGTCTTTGAAAAATGGTATGATTTAGGTTAATTTGTGAGAAGCTAAGTGGTTTATAGGTCATATGATGAGCAAAAGGCAGAACAGACTTTAAGGCAGGTTTTCTGAGGCCCAAACCCATGCTCTTAAACATCATGTTCTAGGGATTCCCTAACTAATTGAACTCCATGAGAAAAAACAATTAACATTCCATTTATAGAAAAGACAACAGGAAATTCAAACTTTCTTCCCTAAAAGTCAACCAATTTCTAGTTTTCCACACACCTTCGTTCGAAGGCATGCATTACATCTAATAAAATCTTTTTACACACTTCATTGGTTTGTGTTGTTTGCACTTTGTATATATGTATGAAATTAATGGGAATACCTGTTTCACCCGAGTTAGATTCCTTAAAGGGGGAAGAATATGCATGAAGATTTTGTGAATTAGATAGGACTATGTTAGGTGCAAGAGATATATACCCATAAACCTGGTTTAAACTAGCTCAAGGGAGAAGAAAAGATTCTTTCTCTCTAGGATGGGTGGATCCATGTACTGCTGGAAGGACATCCTTAGATCTGGTCTTTGTCCTTCCTTTACCGTGCTGGGCTTGCACAAGGCTCCACCCTCCCCCCACCGCAAGTGGCTTCAGGTTGACATCTTAGATTCATTTCCAGGAAAAAGAGCTCCTTTATTCCAGGCATTCCAGTATGATTCCCCGAATTGCATCTCTTTGGTCTGGCTGGGATCATACACTCATGTTGAGCCAATCTCTGTGGCCAAGAGGAAAGACTCCAATGTCTGGCTGGGTCTGAGTCACAGGTCCACTCTTTAAATGTGGGTGAAGATGAGGGTCCTCCCAAAACCATAAGGGGATTATAGGGGTGGGACCTCCCCCAAAACGCAGCCTCTGCTAATAATAAAGGGAGGAATATGCGCTGGGCAGGCAACAAACAACAGATGTCCATTGCATTTGGCCACAGCAAAATAAGATTCTGGTTTGTCACAAAGAATGCAGTTTTCATATAAATATCTTTGTGTCTAGAGATAAGAATATTTCAACAACAGTAAGTTCTACAGTTAACTATTCAATCACCAGGTGTTACTTTACAAGAGTGGCTTTGTGATTTCAACTTGAACTGAATAACATAGCCAAGAAATAAAATTTTAAGGGCACCTAACTGTACAAAATGAAAACAACCATAAGCAATGTCAGCTGGCCTCCTGTCAGGAATTTCTAAAGCTATATACTCTGCGATTTAAAGAAAAAAAAGTCATCCCTGACACTAGTGGAACTTCTGTGCAAAGAATAAGGGACTAATCTTAGAGCAGCAGCAGAAAACCAACGCTCATTATCTAAGATCTATTTGGTTCCTGGGTTCAGACAGCATGAGTTATCACTGTGAGGAGTACCTATTATAATTTTAGACTAATAATTCTCTGTATTTGAGGTAGGATAACTTTTACTTTTTGGTGTATCCTCATAAACACCAATGACATACACAATTATGTAAATGTAACATTTAACAAAATAAGAACAAAATTCCATCCGTTAAAGATGAACTATAGCATTCTCAAGATGTGTGACACAGTGTTAGTTTTGAGTATAAGTAAAACCAAAAGGAAGAATAACTAGCTACCTAATTGAACTCATTAGACACATATGTTGTCATTGTTAGCAATGTATTTCTGTAGTGCCAGTATTAGGATGATCAGGATGAGAGATGTCTAGACATTTCTTAAAGAATAAATTCATCTCACAACAAAGGAGCGCAAAATTAGATTAAGGCTTTTCTTCAGTTTTTCTTTTCTTTTCTCCCATTACCTTTTTTGTTCTGGGCACTAAGAGAGAGATTAATTAAAAAGGGACAATAGGAAATTGTCTTAGGAAACTGATCAACATAAATATTTCAAGATTAAGAGAGGGAAATTAATAGGATGAAACTGACACTGAATACCTACTATGTGCATGGAATTCTGCAATTAAGAAAAAGAAAACTTTTATCTTAAAAATAATTTTAGACTTACAAAAGAGTTGCAAAGAAAGTAGAGAGGATTCTTGTTTTGTTCCTTAGCCACTTTCCCCTTCTGTCAACATCTTACGTAATCATAGAATGTTTAACAGAATTAAGAGATTAATTTCAGAATAATACTATTAATGAAAGTACAGACTTGATTTTAATTTCACCATTTTTTTTCTGTTCTAGGATTCAATCAAAGACTATACACTGCATTTTAGTACAATTCTTATACTTGCATATCTGTCTTTTACTCTGTGTGACTTTTTTTTTTCGCACAAATTAAACAACTGACCTTAAAATTCTTAGAGGCAGAATCTCTGATATGAACCCTATACATTTCTTATCCCTATACTTCACATTTGTTTATAAATGAATAAATTTAGCAACTACATTAGTATTTTTGCCTAAATATTTTTACCAAATCAAGAATTTTACACTCATACACTTAAAAACTTTTCCTTTAAAGAGTATGACATAGCCAGTTCCATAACCTGTATAGATCTAAAACTAGACAGTGAAGATGATCAATGGGCTTCCCAGATGGTTCAGTGTTAAAGAATCCGCCTGCCAAGCAGGAGACATGGTTCAATCCCTAGGTCTGGAATATCCCCTGGAGAAGGGTTGGCTACCCACTCCAGTGTTCTTTCCTGGGTAATGCCACTAACAGAGGAGCATGGCAGGCTTCTGTCCATGGGGTCGCAAAGAGTCAGACACAACTTAGAGAATAAACATCCCAGAAGCAGCAAGATGATCAATACAGTACTATAAGAAAATTACTAATGTTTGATTAATTCAAAAGTTAGGCACTTCTTTTCCAAGATTCTGAACAAGCAAGAAGCGGTTAAGCAGATCTTGTGGTCATCTCTAGGCTAACACCATTCCTGCTTTTTGATGTACCTCATTTTTTTTTTTTCAGAGGATATTACCTCTTCCTCTTGGCAAAGATATGGGGTGGAAGGCCAATTCCTTGTGATGGCTGTACACTGCAGATGATGATGGATCACTTTCACTTTCCCCTCATTTGGAGAGAGACCAGCAGTAGCTCCAAGACCTAAATTCAACCAGCTATGGACAGTTTCCCAGAACTTTGGATCTTTAGCAGATAACACAAGATGAAAAGACCAGCCAGGAGTCAAGAGCCAGCTTATGATACTATTTCTACTATGCAATTCTGGTTCCTGTTCTCCAGTCCTCTTTTCTTCCCATTTCTAAGCCAAATTCTCTAGTTAGCCATTAATTCTGTGAGTCTTCACCTCAGGTTTCCTTCCCTTTTACTTAGATTAACAGAGCTTTCTGTTGCTTGCAACCATGTGCTCTAGGTAAAACATTCAAGATATTTTCCCCAAGCACTACTAATACCTCACAGTTAAGAGTATTTTGGAAGACTTCTGGATACTTTCTTATCTAATCTTTCTTTGTTTAAAACTCTGAATGTTTATAAGCCTGGAACCCAGGAATCCTCATTTGGTCATATTCATCACATTTATTTTTTGCTGTTTGATTTCTGCCCTAGAGGATGCTTTCCACACAGGCACAGCCTCAGCCACCAGCATCCAGCACGGTATCGGCCATGCATGTTGATGAAAAACATCTCTCCCAGTAAACAGACCACCCTTCACCACTATTCACGTTCAGTTCTATTTTTACCTTTTGATAGCTATTTTAACTTCTGGGGAAGGGCCAACCCATGTGTCCAACTGCAAATTAGCAAAAGCAGATACTGTTTCACCAAATTTTGAAGACGATTCCCTCACAAGTGCCAGAAACATTGTCGTCGTGTACGCTGGAAAGCTGTTTACCAACTTTGACTTCACCAAATAGGCCCATATTATTACTTGGCTTAGGATATTTTAGAAAGAAACCACTTCCATATGCTATGCTGAATCTCATGATAGATCATTAAAACTCTTAAGGGAGACGTTATTTTTCTCTAGACTTAAGACATACTCAAAATCACGGGCTTCTAAGTGGGGGAAAACTACAGTCAACCAAAGCCACACCAGTGTTTAGCAAACGAGCGTGATGTTTACAACAGGACTGAATGTGACAGCTTTCAAAGCATTATGTATATTTCCATGCATCTACATGGTTAGCTCTGACAGCATGTCAGTTATCATTTTTGTAATAACATGGATATAATTTATTAGAATTCAAATATAGAATAAACTGAGCACACGCTTCGGCCTGAAGTACTAATTTGTCTGTTGCTGACAGTTTTGCATGTGTTTTAAGTAGAAATAAAGACATTGTAATTGAATAAATGTTTTCCCCTCGCTAACCATGCCCTCTCAGGGTTAACAGCAAGCAAATGGAATAAAGTAGAATCTTTGCGAAAGAAACCACAAATAAGACAACCATGGGGGAGAGGTGGGTTTCAGCTTTCCTGGTTGCCTGCCATAGAAGTTTGCTCATATGTGATTGATTGCCCTGGTGAGTAATACCAGTTGGCAGACATTAGTAACACTTTGTCTTACTTTTGGTGCAGTTGTTAGCTTTTCTATGTTTAGCGTGTTTTCATATTTTAATAAGAATTCTGAAGCTGTGTATATATATATATTCAGCATTAGCCTGAAACTTGACACTTTTGATTCTGGGGTAATTTATAGCTTCATCTGTATTTGACATAACTACAAGATGCTTTCAACATATGGAATTATGCTTGTAAAATTTAACCTTATTACATTCCTTTTCCAGCCCCTGTGCATTTTTTTATACACATTTTACTTTGCATTTTAAACATTTTGATTAGATATTGTTAGTGGGGTTGGCACGGTTTTGTAGGAGACATGGAGGACGGGAGAAAAGCAGGGGGTATGTGGAGTTGTTTTTTGTTTTTTTTGACAATTGACCGGGAGGCTCCATTTCATTTATGAACCAAGATGGATGAGGTACCAGTCTGAAATCCTTTGTGATGTGGCCAACAACACGAGTACCAGGAATGTTTTTACCCCTGCACTAAAGTATCAGATGAGGTGTTGGAAACATGCAGGCTCTTCCAGTATTTTGTGTGGTGCACTTGCTCCCTTCTGGGAGTTGGAACACGTCCACCAGGCGAACCATGTGAAAGGCATGAGCCTTCAACAATGGTGTGATAGAAATTTAAATAGGCGAGGACCTGCGCCAAGTTCGTGGAGTATTGTTAGGCTGACTTTAGCTGCAACCAATGAGTGGCTTGGCTTGCGTACTTCAAGGCACAAGTTGAAAACGGCTTATGGTTGTTTTGAAAATTTTGGGAGTTTCCAGATACTTAATAGAGCTCCCGCCATCTCCATCAGAAGACAGTTCTAAGAACTATCTAGGAAATGACACACACACACACAAAACCCAAGAAAGAAGGCCCTGAATGGTTTTAATTTGCAATTACAAACTACAACCAAAATTAACTGGATAATAATCCATTCTGTATTTGCTTATTTCAGTTTATTGCAACTGAGAAGTACATTTTAAATGCTTTATTATGTTCTTTCTGTGGAGTTCAGTTAACAGTGCCTCAGGTCCATGAGTAGGGGAAACTTAAAGGTTTTTCTTAAACAAAAGAGAGGAGAGCTTGCTCCTGAAACAGGTTTCCCAAGGTCACGGCCACTTCTAATTACAATTCTAATGAAACATAAGGAGATCTTCCCAGGAGATCATTACTTGGTAATTTTTCAACAATAGCTATACCATCTTCTTCCCTATTTGGAAAATACAGAAAAATGGCCCATCAGCGTCCCTACCATAGATTTCATTTTCACACTCGGTATTTCTGAATCCCTGATTAGTTCTCTGACAAGCAGCACATTTATATACAGTATGAAATATGAGTGTTATCTATGCCTCAGTCTTAATTTAAAATTTGCATTATACAGTATTTATGTAGACCTTTTCTGCAACCTTTCAAGTACTCAAACAAATGATTCTCCATTAAAAGAGTTGATCTTGAAATATCTGTCTGAGCATTGTAAATAGCATGTTATGGATCACGCGTTTATTTAGACAAGTGAAATACAACATCAAAAGCTATCGCTGAAAAACTAGGCCAATGTGGGCATTAAAAATATAGCACCATATATCTTGGGCAAGAAAGTTCTCCAGATCCCACGTGTGATGATGGGGAATATTTAGACTCTCCAGCAAAGATTACATGTTTCTTGATTCATCTCACAGCGCAAGTCTACTTCATTTGCAAAGTGATAACCTATTACCATAACTAAACCGCCTATTGCATGGAGGCTCAGAAATAAAATAAAAAGATTAGCCAGTTATCTTATTTACATATATTGAATTGCAGTAATACAGCCCGATCTCTGCCTCTCATTTGATTCTAATTAAAGCGTAGCAGAGAAACTGCAATCCACACAAGAGCTTATTTTAATAGTCAGAGCTGGCAAAGTCCCAATATCACAATGTAGCAATTAACAGCACGGCTGTATTTGCTATTCATGGTTTGATGTAAAAACTTGTTTATTAAGATGGGCTGGAGGCGCTGGTGTGCAATAGACCTGCATGTAATTAGATTCCAATTATTTGTCTGTTTCTGATATTGTAAACTGGCACTTAGCACATCAGTTAAATTGACACACGGCGCTGCATGGTTTACTCGGTAATTAAAACATGTTCTGTTAATTAGATGATGACCACTTTATTTCAGGGCTCTTGTGTTTGGCTTTTCTAGTCTGCTCTGTTTGTATCATGAGCCACCAGACGCTCTTCTAATGAGTCCTTGTTTTGTTTCAATTACCACCTGCTGTTCAAAAGCAAAGCTTGTTTTAACTAAACAAAATTAATGCTTGTCTCTTCCTTTGTAAGAACTTAAATGTTAGACAAATTAATACGCTTATTATCGAAGTGCTAAGCTCTGGTTTTAAAGACTGCTAAGGCAATTAGAAGAAAGTTATAAAATGTTGTAGAGTGTGGCATAAATATTGTTTAGCGTATTAAGAGGCATTACAAACAATGAAATATTTGCTGGAGTTGAAAGGGAGCAGAGAGACTTAGCCTCCCCACCCCCAAATTAAATTAGCTCTTGCAATTTGCACAGGGATATCCAGAAACTAAAGATACTAGTGACTTCCTAAGAGAAGGAACTGAATGAAGTCAGACATGAAAGTATGTGGCAGGGCTATAAATAAACCCATGAATGATGTTGGATTGCCCTGAATGGTTTTCAAAACTACATGCTTGCTGCATATTCTTTTACATATGTTGGTTTCATGCTAAACAATCAATGGAGCTATTTCTTAAAACTTATGTAGCAAACCCTATCAGGAAAGCCAGTCTACATTTTCTTTCATTTTCAGGGTATTAGGACCTGTTCTATTACCTATGCCTCTTGCTCCAAAGCCATCTCCACACCAGCACTTCTCCCAGGGAACTACCATATCATGGTTCGTCTTTCCAACCTTTCCACAGTCCTTTCCATCCCAGCAGCTCTTCACTGCATTATGACATCATGACTACTCCTGTCCAGAGTTGACAACTGTGATGATGTAAAGGTGGAAGCAAAGGATGACCACTTAGCTCCTAAAATATCTTTCTCATCCAATTTGCAGAACTCTTTAAAGATGCATAAAGTGCTTAAAGCTCAACATTCAGAAAACTAACATCATGGTATCTGGTCCCATCACTTCATGGGAAATAGATGGGGAAACAGTGGAAACAGTGCCAGACTTTATTTTTGGGGGCTCCAAAATCACTACAGATGGTGACTGCAGCCATGAAATTAAAAGACGCTTACCCCTTGGAAGAAAACTTATGACCAACCTAGATAGCATTTTCAAAAGAGGAGACATTACTTTGCCGACTAAGGTCCGTCTAGTCAAGGCTATGGTTTTTCCTGTGGTCATGTATGGATGTGAGAGTTGGACTGTGAAGAAGGCTGAGCGCTGTAGAATTGATGCTTTTGAACTGTGGTGTTGGAGAAGACTCTTGAGAGTCCCTTGGACTGCAAGGAGATCCAACCAGTCCATTCTGAAGGAGATCAGCCCTGGGATTTCTTTGGAAGGAATGATGCTAAAGCTGAAAAGGGGGAAAATCCCATTTACCATTGCAACAAAAAGAGTAAAATATCTAGTAGTAAACCTGCTGAAGGAAGCAAAAGGCCTGTGTGCAGAAAACTATAACATATTGATGAAATAAATCAAAGATGACACAAATAGATGGAGAGATATACCATGTTCTTGGACTGGAAGAATCAATATTGTGAAAATGACTATACTACCCAAAGGTATCTACTGATTCAATGCAGTCTCTATCAAATTACCAATGGCATTCTTTAAAGAACTAAAACATAAAACTTTGCAATTTGTATAAAGGCCCCAAATAGCCAAAGCAATCATGAGAAAGAAAAACAGGGCTGGAGGAATCAGGCTCCCTGACTTCAGACTATACTTACAGAGCTACAGTAATCAACATAATATGGTACTATCACAAAACTAGAAATGTAGACCAATGTAATAGGATAGAAAGTCTAGCAGTAAAACCACACACCAAGAACATACAATGGAGAAAAGACAGCCTTTTCAATAAGTAGTCCTGGGAAAACTAGACAGCCACGTGTTGAAGAATGAAATTAGAACACTCTCTATCATCACACACAAAAATAAACTCAAAATGGATTAAGGACCTGAATGTAAGGCCAGACACTATAAAACTCTTCCACTCTCTGCTGTAAATTACAGCAAGGTCATTTTTTTCACTCACTTCCAAGAGTAATGAAAATAAAAACAAAAATAAACAAATGGGACCTAATTAAACTTAAAACTTTTCACACAGCAAAGGAAATCATAGACAAGATGAAAACCCTTAGAATGGGAGAAAATATTTGCAAACAAAGCAACTTACAAAGGATTAAATTTCAAAATAAACAAACAGCTTATGCAGTTAAAAATATCAAAAAGGAAAGCCAAACAACCCAATGAAAAAATGAGTGGAGGACCTAAACAGGCATTTCTCTAAAGAAGGCATATGTATGGCCAATAAACACATGAAACGATGTTCAATATGGCTAATTCTTTGAGAAATGCAAATCAAAACTTCAATGAGATATCACCTCCTACCTGTCAGAAAGGCCATCACTAAAAAAAGCTACTAAGAGTAAATGCTCGAGAGGGTGTGGAGAAAAGGGAACCCTCCTGGACTAGTTGGTGGGAATGTAAATTGACACAGCTGCTATGGAGAAGAGTACAGAGGTTACTTAAAATCTAAAATTACAACTACCATATGACCCAACAATCCCACTCCTGCAAATATGCCCAGAGGAAACAATCGTTCAAAAAGACACACACCCCAATGTTCTCTGCAGCGGTATTAACAACAGTCAGGAGATGGAAGCAACCTAACTGTCCATCAGCAGAGGAATAGATAAAGAAGATGTGATAAATATACACAATGGAACATTACTTGGCAATTAAAAAGAACAAAGTTGAGTCATTTGGGGAGACGTTAATGGGAGAAGGCAATGGCACCCCACTCCAGTACTCTTGCCTGGAAAATCCCATGGACGGAGGAGCCTGGTAGGCTGCAGTCCATGGGGTCGCTAAGAGTCGGACACGACTGAGCGACTTCACTTTCACTTTTCACTTTCATGCATTGGAGAAGGAAATGGCAACCCACTCCAGTGTTCTTGCCTGGAGAACCCCAGGGATGGGGAAGCCTGGGGGGCTGCTGTCTATGGGGTCGCACAGAGTCTGACATGACTGAAGTGACTTAGTAGCAGCAGCAGCAGCAAATGGACTTAGAGACTATCATACAAAGTAAAGTAAATCAGAAAGAGAAAAACAAATATTGTAAATATTGATTATTAACACACATATGTGGAATCTAGACAAATTGTATAGATTATCTCATTTGCAAAGCAGAAACAGTCACATATGTAGAGAACAAACATGATTATCAAGGAGGGGAGAGAGGGTGGGATGAACTGCAATTGACATATATATATATATTACTACATATAAAATACATAACTAATGAGAACCTACTGCATAGCACAGGGAACTCAACTCAGTGCTCTGTGGTGACCTAAACGAGAAGAAAGTCCAAACAAGAGGGGATATGTATACAGATACATATAGCTGATCCACTTTGCTGTATAGTAGAAACTAACACAACATTGTAAAGCAACTATACTGTAATAAAAATTTAAAAATAAAGATAAATTAAACAAACAAAAGAAACCACCAGTTCATTCCCTGCCATTGGCATCAACCAGACAAGTCAATCGCTAGGGGGTTGTCCTATAGAAGATAGGTAAAAGCAAGGTAACTTTAGATTTGTTCCTGCATATTCTTTTGTATGTCACAATTCAGAGTTATTTACGGTTCACATCTACATGTTTTATAGTTAATATCTGTCATCTTTAGAAACATGCAAATCTAGAATGGAGTATTTACAACGTATTTTCTTAGAAAGGTATTTCAGCTCCAAGGCAAATCATATTCTCCCGCTGAGAGAATTGGTTTTCTTCTTACAGGTGTATTCTAGAGTTAGAAATATTGTTTACACCAGATATTCAGCAACAGCCACATCACAACGTGGGACGCAAACCTGAATGTGAACATCAGCCCCCAAGACCATAGTTCCATCAATGAAGATGATATGCTTGTGTATAAAAGCTAAACGCTGCACTTTCCCCGAAACATTAATTGAAAAAAAAAACATTCACATTAGCTGATTTCTGTACCTTAGGGGTACATTTCCAAAGCAATGGGCGGCAAGTGAGCTGCAAGACTTCTATTGAGATTAATGGCATGTGCAGAGCTGAATCACTGAGCACCGCTTGGCAAACCTACTCCTCAATGCTGCAGTTGCCTTAAATTAATATTTTACAAAGACCTAAAGTAATTAGACTGTGTCTTACTAAATGCCCCATTTACTCATTAGATATTTCAAAATGCATCTTTTGCTGCAGGCCCATGGGGGCACATTAACTACTCTAAAATATATAAATGACTTCATCGGGACTTCTTAAAAAAAATACTGGCTCAGGGGAGGGGCATGGGCTCCTCACTGGTGACCAATTAACACTGGCCCATTAAGGTACACACTGGTGGGACTCAAGGGACATGATCTGACCATGGCTACCCAGATCCAGAAAGCAATGAGTTATTTTTCAACCATGTCTCATGCATACATTTTAAATATGAGCCCTAATTGATGCTGTTTCTGGCTTCCCAGGGTCTATCCCCTTTGGCCTAATATTCTTTTGGGGCTCTTCTCTTTGCCAATTTACACTTAGGGAAGCTGATTCCACTCCCGGTTCCGTAGTGAGAAGGCCAGGTACATACCCCGTTTGGCTGCAGGGCATCTTAACCAGGATGGTCCAATCCCTGAAACCAGGGATGTTTATTTAATAGTTGAAGAATATTTTCTTTTCTGCTGGATGGGGGTTTGAAGGGAAATAGCCCTAGAAGCTGCTGGCCGACATCTTTCACTACATCTTTTGAGCAGAGGGCCAACCCAGAGGAAGCAGAGACAAGAGACAGAACTTGATCAAATCACAAGAACTGTATCAAGCCCTGTTTGAAGTCAATGCTACCCCTAGATTTGTGGGGAGCATTATCTCCTCCACTACCTTCACCACCATTGTTTATGTTTTGATTTAGCAGCTAAGCCAGTGATGGGTGAGATTTCTCCCTTTGCATGTAGAAAAATTCCTAATTGATACAACCTACATTTCTCATTACACCATCAGGTTCAGCTTATTTTACCCATTTGAGTCATGAAGCTCAAGAGAAGAATTCTTAAGAGCAGATTCTTTTGGGGGTCCAGGATATATTTCAGAAGATTAATCAATTCCCTGAAATCATAAATCACAGGCAATGTTTTATGCTATGTACATTTTTTTGGGGGAGTCAAAATGATTGTCAAAATGTTCCCATCTCAATTCTACTCAATGCTCTCTAATGACCTATATGGGAATAGAATCTAAAAAAGAGTGAATATGTATATGTGTAACTGATTCACTTTGCTGTACAGCAGAAACCAATGCAACATAGAATCAACTATACTCCAATAAAAATTAATCTAAAAAATGTTCCTATCTCAAGAAAGCTTAAGAGTCCCTGTGTATGGTAGCAAAAGTCCTGGAAGTTTAGCAAGGCGAGGCACAATTGATATGAAGCGGGATTTTGTATAACTGGTTTTTTTCAGAGTTTACTGCATCTAGGTATGCATGATGTATAGAGAATATATTACACATATGTGTGTGCATGCATGCTAAGTCACTTCAGTCATGTCTGACTCATTGAGACCCTGTGGACTATAGCCCATGAAGCTCCTCTGTCCTTGGGGTTCTCCAGGCAAGAATATTGGAGCAGATTGCTATGCCCTCCTCCAGGGGATCTTCCCAACAGGGACTGAACCAGGGGATCATTCCACCCTAAGGATCGAACCATGTTGCTTATGTCTCCTGCATTGTCAAGAGGGTACTTTACCACTAGCACCGCCTGCCACCTGGGAAGCCCATTTCGTATATAAGGCAACACCAAAAGGTCTACAGTGAGAAACAGAAACAGTACAACTGTACCTGTTGCACTTGAAGGAATGTACAGACTCAGCTCAATGCACTTAGAAAGGAGCTTGCCCCTAGGCTCTGTACTCAGAGAATAAAACTACAGCAAGACCCGAAATGGTTATAATGCCACAGATCTGCAAGACAGATCTATTACATCATTTTCCCATCTTCTCTGAGGTGTTCATCAATATCTGTTTCTTCTGATGGAAGCGAAAGTAGATCCCTGCTACTCACTGATGATAGTACAAGAAAAGCAAAGACAAACCAAACAAAAACAAAAGAAAACCAATCCTGTTAAACTTACCATCCCATCCACTTTGAAATTCTGCCTAATGATTGTATCAGAAGATCAAAAGCCTGGGCTCTGGAGCCAGGTAGTGAATTCAAATTCTGACTACCAATTTCTAGCCATGAGACTTTGAACATGTGAATTTACATGTCTGCAACGTTGCTCATCATCTGAAAATAATACGCTCAATTATATGGACTGTCTTGACATTACATTCATCTATATTTAGAAAACAGGCAGTGGCAGTTCTGAGTGGTTTAGACCTATACCTCTACTGTATTAATTTCCTAAGGCTGCTGTAACAAAGTACCAAAATCCAGGTAGCCTAAAAGAGCAGGAATTCTATTCTCTCATAGTTCTGGAGACTTGAAGTTCAAAATCAAAGTGTCTGCAGGGCCATGAGCCCTCTGAAGGCCCTACAGAAGAACCTTCCTTGCCTCTTCTTAGCTTCTAATGGTTACTGGTGAACCCTGGCATTCCTTGGCTTGTAGCAGCATAGCTTCACTCTCTGTCTCCATTTCCACATAGCTGTGTATATTTCTGTGTCTGAGTTGCTGTGTTTCTTCGTATAAGGCAATCACTCTCATCCAGTATGACATCATCTTGGTTACATTTGCAGAGATGCCATTTCCAAATAGGGTCACATTCACAAGGACTGGGGGCTAGGACTTAAACATATCTTTTGGGGGGATATAATTGAAGTGACCCCTCAGAGTGACCCAACTGTATAATCCCTCCTCGTAAAGATTTTAAATAGACTGGGCCACAGAATTCTTTCTTCAAAGGAAATGTTTTTAGAAGACCAGTTCTCAAATCAGATGAAAGGACAATTGCTCCCTTAGAAGAAAGTGGGAACCCATATCACTGTCGCTCTACAGCCTCCCGCCTGTGGCCCTTGAGATGCTTCTTTGGAAAATACAAGGGTCAGAAAACTATCTCTCAGAGTCTAATGGGCATGTGCACACTGTTATATTTAAAATGGATAACCAACTAGGACCTACTGTGTAGCATAGAACCCTGCTCAATGTTATGTGGTAGCCTGGATGTGAAGAGGGTTTGAGGGAGAGTGGATACATGCATATGTATGACTGAGTCCCTTCACTGTTTATCTGAAACTATCACAAAATTGTTAATCAGTCATACACCACCTAAAAAAAGTAAAAAGTTAAAAAAACTACCCCATCAGTCATAAAGAAGCTCATTTCAAGCACATGGGAAGAGGTGGTCTTTGGACCTTTCCCCCAACTCCCTTTTAGCATCCTCTCCTCTCTCCCAGCGTCTGCCTGGAGTGCAGGAGACCCGGGTTCGATCCCTGGGTTGGGAAGATCCCCTGGAGAAGGAAATGGCAACCCACTCCAGTACTCTTGCCTGGAGAATCCCATGGAGGGAGGAGCCTGGTAGGCTACAGTCCATGGGGTTGCAAAGAGTCGGACACGACTGAGCGACTTCACTGGCCAAGGAAGTAGACCTTGTCACTCGGGACAGAATCTAGGATATTGATTGTGCCATGTTAATTTGTGTTATTCATACTACGGGTTCTGTAACAAGGTCAGGTTTATTACCGAACTCTGTGCTTTTATGTGATGGACTTAGCTTGGGGTTTCTACCTATAAGAGAGAGATTTCCAACATCTAGTAATAGCTGTGCAGAGAGGGGTGGCCTTCCTCTCTCTTTGGGACCAAGTTATATGCTTTTGTGCCCCTTTATCAAAAGTCTGCATGTAGGCACTCTCTTAGTCCATTCAAGCTCTGCAACAAAATATCACAGATGGGAAGCTTATACAGAACAGAAATTTATCTATTTTAGTTCTAGAGTCTGTGAAGTTTAATACCAAGGTGCTGGCAAGGTCATGCTCTGGTGAAGGGCCTCCTCCTGGTTCCTAGCTGACACCTTCTTGTTTCCTCACAGAGTGGAAGCCTGGAAAGAGCTCTGTGAGATCCCTTTTATATGGACACTAATCCCATTCATGAGCGCTCCACTCTCGTGACCTAGGCATCTCCAGAAGGCCCCCCGCGCCCAGTACTCTCTCAATGGGCATTAGGATGTCTCAACATATCAAGTCTGCAACATTCAAACACAGCAGGCCCTCAAGAAAAAGGCCAGCTAACATAACAATGGCAAAGTCTTTCTCATTTGGCGATTGTCCCTTGTGCACAAATCTCCTGTGGGAATCTTTGGGGAGGAGAGATAATTACCAGGGCTGAGTTGGAACAGTCCTATGCAGACAAGCCAAAGGTTGTCAACTCTCTAAAGATTCCTTCCACCCTTCTCTTCTAAATGAAATCTGGGCTTCACCTGGGGATTTGACTTTGTCCATAGGCAGCTCTTGGGTAGGAAGCTCCTTTTCTAGGATCTTGAGTACCTTGTACCCATGGAGAGTTTAAGCTGCCATTAGGACTCACTGTTTGTTACACATTCTGACTTGTCAACTCATTCAGAAAGAGCCATCATGTTATGTTCTTTTCTCCCTCTCCACACAGGTCTTGTCTTTCATACCCATCCTTATTCTCACCCCCAAATTCCTCCTCACTGCTAAGTTAGACAAGATGAGTTATAGCTTTCCCTCACTCCTACTTTTTCTAGCCATTGGCTCAGGGATAACTTCTCTGAACCAGAGTAGTCACAAGCTAAATACTGATGTGTATTTGTCAGGGATTTCCAGAGAAACAGAACCAGTAGGATTTGTATATTTATAGAAAGAAATCATTACAAGGAACTGGCTCATGTAATTATGGGTGCTGAGACATCCAGAGATCTGTGGCTGGCAAGCTGGAGACCCCAGATTCTAAACTGTGTCCAAAGACCTGAGGACTGAGGGAGCCAATGGAAGTTTGAGTCCAAAAGCCAGCAATAGGCTCAAGCTCCAAGAAGAGCAGTTGCTTCAGGATGAGTCTGCAATCAGGGAAAGACTGATGTTCCAGCTCAAGGCAGGTCAGCTCAAGGAGGAATTCTTTCTTACTTTTGTGAGGTCAGCGTTTTTTTTTTTCCTATTCAGGCTTTCAACTGATTTAACAAGGGCCACTCATATTAAGGTGGGCAATCCATTTTATTCAGTCTCTTACTGATTTAAATGTTAGTTTCATCCAAAATACCCTCACAGGTATACTGAGAATAATGTTTGACCAAATATCTGGACGCTCTGTGGTTCAGTCAAGTTGACATGTAAAGTGAATGACCACTAAGATCATTTTCTCCTCTGAGAGAATTTCTGCAGAGAGCTCTTACATTTATTTTTTCTTGTCACTCTCCTTAAATTATTTTAGCAGTTTTCTACTTGGTTCCCCATTACCAACTGCTTTTCACTAGTTCATTCTCTGTATAACTGGCAGACTAAATTTTCTTTAAAAGCTAACCAGGGCCTTCCCTAGTGGTCCATGGCTTAGATTTTGTGTTCCAAATGTAGGAAGCACATGAAGAGTTCCTAGGTCAGGGCACTGGATCCTGAAAGCCACAACTAAGAGTTTGTATGCTGCAACTAAAGGTCCCAAACACTGGAACTAAGAGTGCAGGTACAGCCAAATAAAGAAAATTAATCTAAAAAAAAAAGCTTACCAAGTCCCACCTCCTTGCAATAAAAAAATTCAGAATTCTTAGATTGACACTCAAATCCATCCCCAAATTAGCCCACTATACTTTTTTTTAAAACTATGTGTTCCATTAATCCTGTCCTCTTGCCATATTGAATCTATGATATTCTTCCTTAGTAGCCCCCTTCTGGTACTTTACTTTCAAAGTCATCTTTCCATTCACTTGCATTCTGCTACTGCTAAGTCACTTTAGTCGTGTCTGACTCTGTGTGACCCCATAGATGGCAGCCCACTAGGCTCCTCTGTCCCTGGGATTCTCCAGGCAAGAATACTGGAGTGGGTTGCCATTTCCTTCTCCAATGCATGAAAGTGAAAAGTGAAAGTGAAGATGCTTAGTCGTGCTCGACTCTTCGCGACCCCGTGGACTGCAGCCTACCAGGCTCCTCCGTCCATGGGATTTTCCAGGCAAGAGTACTGGAGTGGGTTGCCATTGCCTTCTCCATTACTCTTTTCCTTTTGCTCACCCACACATTTGTCCTAAACTACTTGTCAACCAAGGTGCTGGCAAGGTCATGCTCTGGTGAAGGGCCTCCTCCTGGTTCCTAGCTGACACCTTCTTGTTTCCTCACAGGGTGGAAGCCTGGAAAGAGCTCTGTGAGATCCCTTTTATATGGACACTAATCCCATTCATGAGCGCTCCACTCTCATGACCTAGTCATCTCCAGAAGGCCCCCACCCCCAATGCTCTCTCAATGGGCATTAGGATGTCTCAACATATCAAGTCTGCAACATTCAAACATAGCAGGCCCTCAAGAAGAAGGCCAGCTAACATAACAATGGCAAAGTCTTTCTCATTTGGCGATTGTCCCTTGTGCACAGATCTCCTGTGGGAATCTTTGGGGAGGAGAGATAATTACCAGGGCTGAGTTGGAACAGTCCTACACAGACAAGCCAAAGGTTATCAACTCTCTAAAGATTCCTTCCACCCTTCTCCTCTAAATGAAATCTGGGCTTCACCTGGGGATTTGACTTTGTCTGTAGGCAGCTCTTGGGTAGGAAGCTCCTTTTCTAGGATCTTGAGTACCTTGTACCCATAGAGAGTTTAAGCTGCCATTAGGACTCACTGTTTGTTACACATTCTGACTTGTCAACTCATTCAGAAAGAGCCATCATGTTATGTTCTTTCCTCCCTCTCTGCACAGGTCTCGTCTTTCATACCCATCCAGTAGGAAGCTCCTTTTCTAGGATCTTGAGTACCTTGTACCCATAGAGAGTTTAAGCTGCCATTAGGACTCACTGTTTGTTACACATTCTGACTTGTCAACTCATTCAGAAAGAGCCATCATGTTATGTTCTTTCCTCCCTCTCTGCACAGGTCTCGTCTTTCATACCCATCCTTATTCTCACCCCCAAATTCCTCCTCACTGCTAAGTTAGACAAGATGAGTTATAGCTTTCCCTCACTCCTACTTTTTCTAGCCATTGGCTCAGGGATAACTTCTCTGAACCAGAGTAGTCACAAGCTAAATACTGATGTGTATATGTCAGGGATTTCCAGAGAAACAGAACCAGTATGATGTGTATATTTATAGAAAGAAATCATTACAAGGAACTGGCTCATGTAATTATGGAGGCTGAGACACCCAGAGATCTGTGGCTGGCAAGCTGGAGACCCCAGATTCTAAACTGCGTCCAAAGACCTGAGGACTGAGGGAGCCAATGGAAGTACGAGTCCAAAAGCCAGCAGTAGGCACAAGCTCCAAGAAGAGCAGTTGCTTCAGGATGAGTCTGCAATCAGGGAAAGACTGATGTTCCAGCTCAAGGCAGGTCAGCTCAAGGAGGAATTCTTTCTTACTTCTGTGAGGTCAGCGTTTTTTTTTTTTTTTTCCTATTCAGGCTTTCAACTGATTTAACAAGGGCCACTCATATTAAGGTGGGGAATCCATTTTATTCAGTCTTTTACTGATTTAAATGTTAGTTTCATCCAAAATACCCTCACAGGTATACTGAGAATAATGTTTGACCAAAGATCTGGACGCTCTGTGGTTCAGTCAAGCTGACATGTAAAGTGAATGACCACTAAGATCATTTTCTCCTCTGAGAGAATTTCTGCAGAGAGCTCTTACATTTATTTTTTCTTGTCACTCTCCTTAAATTATTTTAGCAGTTTTCTACTTGGTTCCCCATTACCAACTGCTTTTCACTAGTTCATTCTCTGTATAACTGGCAGACTAAATTTTCTTTAAAAGCTAACCAGGGCCTTCCCTAGTGGTCCAGGGCTTAGATTTTGTGTTCCAAACGTAGGAAGCACATGAAGAGTTCCTAGGTCAGGGCACTGGACCCTGAAAGCCGCAACTAAGAGTGTGTATGCTGCAACTAAAGGTCCCAAACACTGGAACTAAGAGTGTAGGTACAGCCCAATAAAGAAAATTAATCTAAAAAAAAGCTTACCAAGTCCCACCTCCTTGCAATAAAAAAATCCCAGAATTCTTAGATTGACACTCAAATCCATCCCCAAATTAGCCCACTATACTTTTTTTAAAACTATGTGTTCCATTAATCCTGTCCTCTTGCCATATTGAATCTATGATATTCTTCCTTAGTAGCCCCCTTCTGGTACTTTACTTTCAAAGTCATCTTTCCATTCACTTGCATTCTGCTGCTGCTAAGTCACTTCAGTCGTGTCCGACTCTGTGTGACCCCATAGATGGCAGTCCACCAGGCTCCCCTGTCCCTGGGATTCTCCAGGCAAGAATACTGGAGTGGGTTGCCATTTCCTTCTCCAATGCATGAAAGTGAAAAGTGAAAGTGAAGATACTCAGTCGTGCTCGACTCTTCGCGACTCCGTGGACTGCAGCCTACCAGGCTCCTCCGTCCATGGGATTTTCCAGGCAAGAGTACTGGAGTGGGTTGCCATTGCCTTCTCCATTACTCTTTTCCTTTTGCTCACCCACACATTTGTCCTAAACTACTTGTCCTATTTGCTGTACATATAAAACATGACATGTTCTCTATATCATTATAATATCACTTTTAATTTTTAGTTTATTTGTTTATGTCTCCCTACCACTAGCTCAACATTTCTTAAAATATATACCTGACAATGGTACACCCTGAAAAAGTAACTTTTAAAGGATTTTTTATTTAAAATTGCAAAATGTATATTATATTCCCTTGTAAGAATTTTGTAATATATATGCTACAAATTCTAAGAAATTATTCAGGAAAGAAGACTATTTCACTTAGCCTGATTTAATATTTGATTGTTTTATCCTAATGTGATTTATTCTGTATTTATATTGGCTTGGTTTTATTGAGCTTCTTGGATCTATGCAATAAAAATTTTCACTTCATTTGGAAAAAATTTCAGCATCATTTCTTCAAATTTTTTCTGCCCTAACCTCTGTTTTCCTTTCAGGACTTTAGTATATTCTCAGATTTCATTGATGCTATCTACATGTATTTAAATTTTTTAGTCCCTCCTCATCCATAGTTTCAGTTTGAATACTTTCTACTGAACGATCTTTCTTTCTTTCTTCTGTGGTTTTAATTTGCTACCAAGCCTCTTCTATGAACTTTAACAATAAGAGACATTCTAGGTTTTTGGTGCTAGAATTTTCATTTGGTTCTCTAGAAAGTTTCCACTTTCTTGCCAGAAACATCCTCATTATATCAACCTTTCATATAAATCATTGCATGTATTTACAAGATTTATTCTAAGTCTTTGCTAGTTTCAATAACTGGGTCATCCATTGATCTACTTTTATTGACTATGTTTTCCTTTGATTATATATCACATTTTCTTACTTTTCATATCTCATCATTTAAATTTTCTTACCTGATTGTATAAAATGCAAAGTCTGAAAGATGAAAGTATTGAGAACAAAGTTGTGGTTGTTCTCCTTCCCTCCTTATAGAGACTGAAAGTGGAATGTTCCATTCTCCTAACCAAGCGTGAGGATTCAAGAGACTTGCTTACCGAAATGGTGTGTGTCTTCAGGAAGGAAGACTGGGAGTCCACTCCCTGGTTAGACATTAGCTTGTACGTGACCTTGGTAGGTCTGTCTGTCTGCCTTTTTAAGTGTGAGAAAATGAACAGGAAAAAGACAACAAAGTGAAGAGAGGGCAGCAGGGAACCGATGTATACTGCTACATGCAATGCAATAAGAACATGTGTTTTGTGGGGCCAGGTGGACAAACCAGGCTTATACTGTCTTGTCATGGCATCCTTCCCAACCCCAGGATTACTTGCCAAGAGGCTGGGGGTAGGGATTTAGTGTGGAAATTGGGGTGGGTTGAGGTATCAAAAGAGCTTCAGCCACACTGGGGAACTCTCAGTGAGGAGGACTCCTACAGGCTTTCTAGGGAACTTGTACATGGGTGTCACTGATCCTTAAAGGCTAGGACAGGAAATCAGGATAAGACACACTAGAAAGCAATGACTACACCACTTCCTGACTGGAGTACCCCCATCAGAGTTAGGAATACTTAATAAACTAGTGATTTTTAAGTTTCTGTTTCCTATGATGAGTCAGGGCTGTGTTTGTCTTGCCTGCTGCCCAGTTCAGTGCCTTGCACAGAGTGGGTACTGTTTCAGAAATATATCTTAAATAATGAACAAATTAAGTGGAGTGTTCCCACTTCTCCCTACATCCTCTCTTCACTTTATTTTTATCCCTAGCACTCATCATATCTGATACATTATGTTTACTTATGCACTTGGCAGCTGCTTGTCTTACCCACAGAATGTAAGCTCTATGAAGTGAACTGCTTCATTCACTGTGTGTCCACAGGCCCTAGAAGAGTGAATCATATCTAGTATGTGCTCAATAGATAGTTCGTTTTTTTTGGAATGACTAGTTTGTTGTATGCTACATTTAGAACACAGATAATGGGGTAGGATAGCTAAAAAGATACGGCCATGGCAAACATATTATGTAACAGAATGTAAGCTCTATGAAGTGAACTGCTTCATTCACTGTGTGTCCACAGGCCCTAGAAGAGTGAATCATATCTAGTATGTGCTCAATAGATAGTTCGTTTTTTTTGGAATGACTAGTTTGTTGTATGCTACATTTAGAACACAGATAATGGGGTAGGATAGCTAAAAAGATACGGCCATGGCAAACATATTATGTATATTTTATGTATATTTTGGTAGCACAAATAAAGTCAAGGCAGGAGAGAATTTTTATGCTAAAACAGATTTTGAAAACCAACTGTAAATCTAAAACAAAGGACCTTTCTTTTTTTTTTTTTTTTTTAGGACCTTTCTATATTAAAAAAATTCCTTAAGTTTCAACATGCATCTTTCAATAGTTACTTTTGTTCAATCTTTAAAAAACTGTAACATTTTAATACTATATAAAGCATAGTATGCCGAGGATAAAGAAACAATTTCTGATTGATAGGATCATAAGCTAAGAGGATAGCTGAAGAATAAATATATAAAAAACCAGTTGAAAAGACATGTGAATACTGGATAACATGAAACTTCATACAGAAATTACTGAATATACTTAAGGAGATATAATGAATATTAGGTTTGGAGAGAAAACTTGAAAAAAAAAGGTATAAATGCAAAATGAAACAATCATACTGAAACTAGAGAACTATTTTAATCTAATAATGTACTTGTGATCCATATTTTGCTTAGTATATTTCTTGACTTATAGCCCTTTCTCTACCTCGCTAGCAGAAAGGGTACCAACTATAAGCCAGGTGAGTGAGGAATCATGGGTCCCAAACCAAGTCAGTAGTTTGAGACTGTCAGGATGATCTAGTTTTAAAGTATTTGTAAATCGAGCCTTGGCTGACCTCTGTCAGCGTCACTGTCAGTCATATCACGGACAATGAACCTAGTCTATGAATGTCTGTCTGCTAGAGAGGAAAAAGACAGATGTTAGGATTAATAAGCCAGGTGAGTGAGGAATCATGGGTCCCAAACCAAGTCAGTAGTTTGAGACTGTCAGGATGATCTAGTTTTAAAGTATTTGTAAATCGAGCCTTGGCTGACCTCTATCAGCATCACTGTCAGTCATATCACGGACAATGAACCTAGTCTATGAATGTCTGTCTGCTAGAGAGGAAAAAGACAGATGTTAGGATTTTGCTTTATGAGCTTGGCCTTTATGTAAAAAATATCTCCTCTATAAGCAATCTACAGTGTGGTAAACCCATGAGCTGCCTCTGCTTCCCTTTAGCATCATCTGATTAAGCTTCAACCATCCTGATGGTCAAAAGGTAAGATCAAGGCAAAAGCACCAGTTTTAACACTGTGTTTCTCTTACTCAAAGATAGTGGGTGAGTAGAGGAAACATCTTTGAGATTTCACTTGACATTCCTTAGCTGATTAGTGATAAACCTTAAGCCAATGCTGGGATTTCAGGAACACCTATATTAATAACCACACTTTCTAAAAACATGCAGTCTGATGTCAGTAAGGTGTTGTTTCACCACGCAGGAAATTAACCAGAAAAAGAATCTGCAAGTGGTACTTTCTACAGTAATAGATTTTGATGAATATTTTTACCAAATGTTCTGCTGATGCCTGACATCGTAATGAATTATGCCAGATTATATCAATCATGTCATGTCACTTAGAAAACAACCAACCCTCAAACCTCAATGTGTCTGGTAAAGATGGAGTTGTAATGGACCACAGTTAGGAGGAATCCATTTTTAGAAAGAAAAATGCACTGTAAATACTTAATATGTAGTACCCAATTATCAAATTAAGAAAGGCTTTAAAGTTCTCTCTGAACAGCAGACGTTTCACAGTAAATTTTTAGAAATGAGATACATAGTAAGGAAAAAAGGATCAGCCAGACATAAATATTTTAAATCATATATATTACCAATCCACAAATTCAGATTAATTGGGATCATTCTCAAAAGATGGTTCAATTCTCTCCAACTTGAACACAATTCTTAGCTTTCCAACTAAGTGGGGCAAGTGGGACCTGCAGGAACAGTTCCATGTAGAAGCCAGAGGTCACCAAAGAATGATAACTTGTAGTAGGATACAGGTGAGGATGGGGAAGATGAAATTTCCCGGAAAGGTTCTATACTATATCATCTGCAAAGTTCCCAGGGAAGGTCTGTGTGTGTTTGACTCACTTAAGTAGTATTTCTATAGGATGTCAATGCTTTCAGAATCAAAAAGTATTTCCTTCTAAGTCCTTAACTCAATTGTTATTTAACTATATATCCTCTTTTCATGTTCCTTATAGAAACAGAGTAGCATCTACGACCTTATATACTTTTGAGTTACAAAAATTACATCTTTTTTCTTTTTCTAAAAGTATTATTTTCAAGTTGCTTTATCCCAAGAAATCTGTTTTTGAACAAAACGTTAATATAAAGTAGAGCAACACTACTCAGGATGAAGGGGTATGGCCCTCAATTCTTCATACAGGAAATATTAGTTGACCTAGTCAAGTCTACAAGGAACACGTAAAATGCAGTATAACAACCACTGTTTCATCTACCCTTGCATACTCAGAACCCATCCCTAACATTATCAATTTTTGTTATTCTTTACTACCCTCACTAAATTTTTATAAAACCGAAAAATCTTGAAAATATCATGCTGAAATTCTAGTACAAGAAAATGAATTCCACAGATGAATAATCTGGTTAAGTTTAACATGGCTGGTCTCTTCTTTATATTACAAGTATATTTCCTAATACCATTGGAGATATAAATCTCTCCATTAGTATTTCTTTGTTTCCAAAATATATGATTAGTTGCAAACTTTTGCAAGTTTATGAAACATTAAAAAAAAAAAGCTCTTCAAACTCTAAGCTGATATATCAAATTCTTGGATTTAATATATGCATTCCAACCATTCTAAACCATGCAGGAGGGTGTATAAAAAAAGAGAAAGGCTACCTATGGTGTGTTCATCTGATACACAAAGAAAGTAGTCTGCACATAGAGGGGTGCATTGTATAGTGGGGTCCAATGTGAGATCTATAGTCAGTCTCCCTAGAGTCCCAATTCTCACACACTAGTAGTAGACCTTTGGTAAACTATTTTACTTCCAAAAGCCTATTTTTTTTATCTGTAAAATGAGAATATCAATAGTGTCTACCAGTTGGAGTTATTGTGAGGAGATGACATAACACACATAAGACATGTGACATGGAGACCTCACTCTCAGCAAATACTCACATACCATCTATATTACATACTTGGTTTGGGAAAACAATTGTCTATTGTAATTTTTACATGCCGCTTTACATTTTTTAAAGATTGAACAATATTAGGAAATATTTCTTCTAACCTTTCTTAACGTGAAAACATCAGTCTTAACTATAGACTTTTATGACAGGGTCCAGTACTCTACCACGGAGGATTAATATTCTCATTTACAATTTGCAGCAATACAGGCAGAGAGGCAAGTCAGTGTGATTGCAAGTAATAGTTAGAAAAGTCATAGTCTGGTTCTTCATACCTCTCCTTTTAACTACTAGAAAATGTTTACTCTGCGAAAGAGTTATCCCTTGTTATTGGATCTCTTGCAGCTTCGACCTTTGGGCAATGGGCAGTGTATATGTGGATCTTCTTCAAATGACTGGCATAAGATTTTGGTTGAAACGAAGTTGGAGAGACAGAAAGTCTTCACCGTGAATTGCGGCCTGGGGCACTTGTAAAGCTTCTCAAACAGCATCACAAACAATTTACCACCTGTTCTCATTTGCCTGCTTCATGAAACCCAGTGGTATGCGGGGTGGGTGGGGGTGGCTGGGGAAGGGTGATTTACACAGAGCTCCTTCCCCTACCCAAGTTCTGCAGCTTGTGAGAGCAAGTCACATGGAAAGGAAGAGAACATGGACTGCTTGGATGACGGTTGACCATCGTCAAGGAAACTGCTCCCTTGGCAACTGTGGTCAGTACATCTGTCTAGTTGCATTTCTAAGACTCACATAGCCACTACCGTGGAAAATATGTTTTAAAACCCGAACACATATGAAAAAAGCAAAAAATAATGGAGCTGATAGGGAGTTCTTTGCTTTTATGGCAAATAGTTTGGACGGAGTGACAGTGGTGTTCAGCAGAACACATTTAGGAGTGTTAACTCATAAATGGAAAATGAAATGTCCCCAGTCTAAGCTAGCCCATAAAACAAAACAAATCTAAACCAGATAATCATTGGGTTTATTATTCACAACACACATGGGTTTAAGATGTCACAAAAGTATCTGTGGGGAGCTTATTTGAAACACTGAGCACTCCCAAGTACAGTTAAACTGAAGTTTATATAACTTTGTCTTAAAGAGAGATATGGGCAAGAGAGAGGGAGACAAAGTCAAAAACTCTTTTGGAGAGAGCAGAGAATGTTAAGACTAGAAAAATTAAGAAAATGAATTCTGAAGTATAAATCTAAGATGGTAAAAAATATGACTTCATTTAAAAACACTTGATTTATTCACAGAACTTCAGGAATACAATAATGCAATATGTGAAGAACGCTTACAAAGAATTTCCACTGGCTTTGAGAGGTTAGAGGGAGTGAGATCCTGAACCTAAAAATGAAAAATAGAGGCTCCTTCAGTCACTTCAGTTCAGCTGCTCAGTCATGTCTGACTCTTTGCGACCCCATGAATCACAGCACGCCAGGCCTCCCTGTCCACCACCAACTCCCAGAGTTCACCCAAACTCATGGCCATCGAGTCGGTGATGCCATCCAGCCATCTCATCCTCTGTTGTCCCCCTCTCCTCCTGCCCCCAATACCTTCCAACATCAGGGTCTTTTCCAGTGAGTCAACTCTTCGCATTAGGTGGCCAAAGTATTGGAGTTTCAGCCTCAGCATCCGTCCTTCCAATGAACACCCAGGACTGGTCTCCTTTAGGATGGACTGGTTGGATCTCCTGGAAGTCCAAGGGACTCTCAGGGGTCTTCTCCAACACCACAGTTCAAAAGCATCAATTCTTTGGCATCCAGCTTTCTTTACAGTCCAACTCTCACATCCATACATGACCAATGGAAAAACCATAGCCTTGACTAGACGGACTTTTGTCGGCAAAGTAATATCTCTGCTTTTGAATATGCTATCTAGGTTGGTCATAACTTTCCTTCCAAGGAGTAAGCGTCTTTTAATTTCATGGCTGCAGTCACCTTCTGCAGTGATTTGGGAGCCCCCCAAAATAAAGTCTCACAGTGTTTCCACTGTTTCCCCATCTATTTGCCATGAAGTGATGGGACCAAATGCCATGATCTTAGTTTTCTGAATGTTGCACTTTAAGCCAACTTTTTCACTCTCCAGTTTCACTTTCATCAAGAGGCTTTTTAGTTCCTCTTCACTTTCTGCCATAAGGGTGGTGTCATCTGCATATCTGAGGTTATTGCAAATAAAAAGTAAAAGTAGAGTTACTGTATGATCCAACAATCCCACTCCTGGGCATATATCTGGAGAAAACCCTAGTTGAAAAAAGATGCATGCACCCCAACGTTCACTGCAACACTATTCACAATAGATAAGACATGGAAGCAACCTAAATGGGTAAAGAAGATGTGGTACATATATCTGTCTCTTATACACATCTAGATGTGTATAAGAGACAGACTTCAGAGACTGTTAGATTTTGCATACACTGCTACACATTTTTAAAGAGCAATGCTTAAGAAAATGTACCTATGTTTGGATGGGGGTGAAGTGGGCACATATCCTTTATTTATATTGCACTAGTTCTTTGGCTGGAGAAGGAAATGGCAACCCACTCCAGTGTTCTTGCCTGGAGAATCCCAGGGATGGGGGAGCCTGGAGGGCTGCGGTCTGTTGAGTCGCACAGAGTTGGACACGACTGAAGCGGCTTAGCAGCAGCAGCAGCAGTTCTTTGGCATGGGGTAGCCCTAATTATACTCCAGCAAAAGTTCAACAGTTCCCCTTAAATGGGTAAAGAAGATGTGGTACATATATACAATGGAATAGTATTCAGCCATAAAAAACAACAAAATAATACTATTTGCAGCAACATGTATGGACCTAGAAATGGATACACTGAGTGAAATACGTCAGACAGAGAAAGACAAATATTATGTAATACTGATTATATGAGAAATCTAAAAAATGGGTACAAATGAAATTATCTACAAAGCAGAAGTAAAGTTACACCTGGGCTTCCCAGGTAATGCTAGTGGTAAAGAACCTGCCTGTCCATGCAGGAGACATAAGAGACACAGGTTTGATCGCTGGGTTGGGAAGATCCCCTGGAGGAGGGCACGGCAACCCACTCCAATATTCTTGCTTGGAGAATCCCATGGACAGAGAAGCCTGGTGGGTTACAGTCCACAGGGTCTCAAAGAATGAGACATGACTGAAGCGATTTAGCACTCAAAGCACACGCATGGTTACCAAGGGGTAAGGGAACGAGTGATAAATTGGGAGCTTGGGACTGGCATATACATACTACTATATATAAAACAGATAACTAAGAAGGACCTACTATATAGCACAGGGAACTCTGCAACTCTACTGGAATGGAAAAAGAAGTTAAAATGGAAAAAGAAGCTAAAAAAGAGTGGGTATATGTATGTGTATAACTGATGCACTTTTCTGCACCCCTGAAACTGACACAACATTGTAAATCAACTATACTTCATAAAATTTTTAAAAAATATATATAAATTTGAGGGAGAAAAAAGAGAATCCAAAAAAACATTTGAGTAAGAATAGAAACAAAGATTTTAATACAAATTACCTATATAAATTTTGCAGAAAGTTTACTGCTTCTATGAAAATAAAACAGTGAATAAGAGCTTTATCAAAAACTTAATTTGAAGAGTTTATGCCATGAAGGATATAAATTCAATAGGAATGCCCTTTACAATTAAACATCTATATTAACATAAAGCTAAAGACAGAAAGATATATGTAATGTTAGTTATATTTTATATTCTGAAATATCAGACAATATTAGGTCAGTGGAGATAAGCTATTGGGTTGTGTTTTCACATGTACATTAAAAAGTAAATAGTACTTAACAAATTCTCTCTGTTTTTTTAATAGCTTACAGCACCTAGCGTTTCCAGGCAGTCTCCTATTTAAGTACTAACCAGGCCCGATCCTGCGTAGCTTCTGAGATCAGATGAGATCAAGCACATTCAGGGTGCTATGGCAGGACCACAGACAGAAATTAACCAATTCTTGATGTACTTTTACACATCTTAATGGGAAGCATTTTAACATATTGTTGACCAAGCAGTTGATCATGACAGAGTTATCACCGACCTGTGCTTGCCCATGAAAATTCTTTGCATGAGAGAGTGTCAGAAGAGGGGAAGAAAGTTTTGGGGAATAATAATGGAACACTCTGTAAGGGATGCTAATGTTCATGGTGGCACAGGAGATAGGAGTATAAGGAAAAATACAAACATCAACAACTGCGTAAAACACAAATTCAGAAGAGTTGGACTATAAATGTGCAGAAATTTTAGAAAGACTTCAATTTATTTTACTTATGTTTTACTTTTTCTGTTTGCACAAGTGTGAAATATGATAAAAAATGTGTCTAAGTCTAAAACTGTTCTTTTGGTAAGTACAGAATAAAAATTCTAGGTGATAAGAAAGCATCACATTATAGTTTAAGCAGCACTGTGCTTCTGCTTTTTCTTTCTTAGTGGTAAATTAAAAAATGGTGCATCTTACAATTGACAGTATCTTAGATTCAATGAACTACGGGACTAAGTTTGGACCACACCCTTCATTGTCTCTGAAATGAAGCACAGAAAGTGTGAGAGAAATTGAGATGAAAATACTGACCAAGAAGGATACTACCCACCTCTCTCCTCCTCCCCATTAAATGGAAAAAAGTAAAGATAATAAGATGTATTCACTGCATTGTTGATTAATAAAGACAAAAATACAAAGTTGGTGAGCATTTTCTCTATGGCAAAGTGTGTCATGATTAAACAATTAAATTGATTTCCTAGATGATTTTGGTGTTTAATCTTAGTCTGCCACTGTCACTTAATCTGAAATCCAATTTCACGTCTGCTTTGTACATCAAAGAGCAACACAGGTCCATGCTACATATTTTCTCAAAGGAAAAAGTTCAATTAAAAGAGAAAAACTTTCCCAAATAGTAAGGTTGAAGCGGATGCGTTCGGTAGAGTATCAGTACATTTGGCAGTTCTATAGAGCAAGTTAATTTTCTCTCAGATAAATTATTCTTCAAGAATATCTTCAATGTCAAGCCTAAAATGTTGTCTTTACAATACTGCCAGTCACTTATTGTACACGTTCTCTTTCAACTGATTTATCTATCAGGGTCTTTGTGTCTCTGTTGATTAAAAGTCAACCCTGCATACATTTCATTTTCCTGATCTATTTGACAGAATCTGAGGGAAACAGTGGAGGAGAGGATCCTGCTTCCATAGTTACATCACTCTGTTTGAGATTCCACTGAAATTCAGCAATAAATAATACCAACTCCAGCTTTATAATGTAACTTCCATTTTGTGAAAAGCTATTTTCATTTTGGCACATTAACTAGTACAATATGAAAATGAAAAATCCTAAAGTGAATATAAAAATCTGTATACCCTCCAGCTGATTCTTCAAAGTTCATTTTCAAAATGTACTTGTTTGGAGAGTCTCTGCAGTAGGAAAACTGTATTTACCAAACCATGTAGCACATTCCTAGACAGACACAATACCACTAAATCAGTCCATTTAATGTTGGCACTTGCCTTCTGTGAGAGTTTGATTTCAAGCACTGTTCTCCTTTTCTCACTGATAATATAATTTTTGGAGTATCCAGGAATTGCTGGCAAATTTCAATTATACCTCATTGTAGCAGGAACAAAACCATGTGTGGCACAAAGAAGGCCACATTTCCCAGCCTCCCTGCAATCCAGTGGGATCATGTGATCCTATTCTGGCTAATAGAATGTGGAGAGGACAGATACATCCACTTTAAAGCCTCATCTTTCTGTTTCTTTGCTTGTTGGATGACAGATACCAAAAATCCAGGAGGATTCTTGAGATTTTGTGAAAGGATGAATAAGAGGAGGTAGCCTGGGTTCATGTGTGCCTCTGGGGAGCAGAGCAATCTGTCATTCCCAATTCACATTTGACTATGCCAAGAGTAAAATATCAACCCCCATATGGCAAACTGCTGAAATGCTAGGCCCATGTGTTACAGCAGCTAGGGTTACTTAACCTGACTAGAAAAAAAGAATCTTATAGAGAAGTCCCCAACTATATCCTTTAGTAGCTCCACTAGGTATTTTATAATATAGATAGATGGCCTATAATATAGACCTTCATAACATGGGAAACCATAGGCCAAAGGCTCAACAGATGTTCTGGACATTCATCCCTTTGCTTCAGAAATATTTGAGGGTACCTGTATTTCAAGCTTTGGGATAACTTCAGGGCATGTAATAATAAGCTAAATAGACATGGTGCTTTTCTTCACGAAGGTTATAGATCAGGAGGTAGATTCCAGGCAATGGATCATACATATAAATGCACAATAACAACCATGATCATTTCTGTTACATGAGTATCATGATCTTATCAGATGTAAAGACAGAGGCATTTGCCTTAATTAAGGATGTGCCAATGAAGAAGGATTCCATGTTAGGGGGACAGATACGCAATGACTATAGAGAATTTAGACAGCATGAAATAACATGAAAGCTAGACTACATGGGGGTTGGAGAATAAAAGGGCATTAGTATAAGATGAGCCTGGATGAGAATGCAGGGCCAAACCATGCAAGAGTAAGTATTGATATTTTCCTCTTTGCTCAGACACTAAATGCCTTTTTTTTCCCTTTGAAAAAGACTGCTCCGGCTACAGTGTCAAAGAATGGATCGAACATTAACATGTACCTATGTATACAGATACCTCAGAAATAAAAAGAAATATAAAAACAGCTCAGCACCAGACATATTTTTGAGATTGGTTGTTTGTTTGCCTGCCCCCCTCCCCCAACCCCTTTAAAGCAATTACGGATCATCTAGTTAGTTCAATCTGCTAAGTTTGAGACAGGAGACACATGCCTTAGGACACTGAGAACATCCAAAACAAACTAAATTGCAGCAAAATATGAGGCTAATTTGAGTGACAATTTTCTCTTCAGTGATTCTAGCACCTATTGCCTTTGGGAAACCTACAAGTCACTCAACCACACCAGCCACTGAGAGGGACTCCCTACAAGAGGCATTGGAATCCCCAAATTCTCATTACTGCAACAACATTACTACACTTCAGTTTCTCCACAGAATTTTTGAAGATCTGTACTCCAAACAGAAAGCAGAAAGATGTCTTCAGCCTCCCTGATTTATACAGATCTCAAGCATGGATGCCATCTTTCTTAGACTATCTCCCAAATCCTGAAAGAATTATATGTTGATGGCTCCAAGGTTTACTCTGATTTTTTTCTCCTCTCTGTATATAAAAACCAGTGGTATAGACGCTTACAATTAAATAATCATCTTGAGATATTCCCTGTCAAAATTCTGGGCCTCAATCTGATTTCTTGCCCTTGTGATTCAGGCGGGGGAGCCTGGCAATCACACCTTTCCAAACACATAAATAACAGAGCAGGTTCATACTGGCCCTCTCTCCTCCATGCATGAGAAAAAGATGTGGGAGCCCAGCTCTTTGTGGCTTTTCATTTTTAGATCCACTACACCTTTCTAGAAGCAGTATCTACAGAGAATGCTAAATAGGCACCCCCTGCATTGAGATGCATCTAAAAGATGTTGCTTCCCTGTAAAAAAGGATGATTACTTCCAAGTAGCTATTTTCTAGGTACAATTGTATACCTTCAAAGTCAGTTTGTTAATTTGGTGATATTAACTTTTGAGTCACTTGACTAGTCAGTTTAGGAAGCAACAATTCTCTTAAAACTCTTATAATTACATTTGGACAAGTTTGCGCGTAGGACCACAAGTCCACCAGCTTATTATAACCATGGCGCATTTCACACACCATCTTCATTATCTTGTGCTAAAGAAGAGAACGCACACTCTTCTGTGGGTAATTTTAGATCGGCCACTGACACACTCCACAGTGTTTATAAAGAAAACAAAACTTGGATGTTGGCCCTTTTAATTATAACTGGCAGAACTGCTACACCCAAAAATCACATAATCTCTTCACCATATTATATCTTTGAAGACATCTGCTTACAAAGCAGTAACAAGGAACTCGGAATCTAAAAACAAACTTTGTACTAGATTGATTGGTTTGGCGAGCCATGCTTCTGAAGTACTGGCGGATTCTGAAAGATGTCTTCCTGAACTTCAAAAAAAGCTTAAAATATGCTACCATGGAGCTACATCAAATTGTCCTTGGTCTGGACTGGCAGATTAGAGCCCATTATTAAGGTGCCTATTATTGCTAAAGAAAGTCAACTGGCTCAATGGAAGATGCCATAAATTTCACCAGCTATTTCTACTGGTTCACAGTTTCCAAATAAATGTCTAGCTAATGAAACATTTTGATAAGTTTGGGGCACTATTTCACCTGAGAAATCACCACCCTCAAGGTGCTATTTTCTAGGTGTTTTAAATAATATTTTGAGGATGATTGAGAACACTAGACACTCCACCAAAGCTGATCTATGACATCATCTCAACTATTCATCAAACATGTGCGTCTCTTCTCATGAATTTGGACATGATCTGAGCTCATCTTTGAGTTATTACTCCATGATCCTAGTCACTTACCCTGGGGCAGATCTTATAGCTTGCAGAGTTTCTAAGCTCATGGTACTTTAATCTGAAAGATAAAAATGGAACAAATACTTATTAGTTAAACTGTGCTCTGCAGATGGGTAAGAATCTTTCTTCTTCTAGGTGAACTGTAGACATGTATTTGAATTAAGAGTGTAAAAAAAAAAAAAAAACCAAGCCCAATGCAAAAGCCTGAATTTGTTGCCAAAATAAAATTGCCTACATTTTATGTAGTCATCTAATTCATAAGGTTCCACCCTCCTTCCACAACTCCAGCCAAAGAGTCTGTTTTTCCTTCCCTCACAGTATTTTCTGGAATCCAGGACTAGTTGTTAAGCCCTAACGTGACTTAAGATGCCTGCTGGAAAAGTGAAAGCAATCTCATGGTGCTGCATGAGTTCAACCAAAATGATTCATGTTGAGGTTTGACAGAAAAAAACAAAATTCTGTAGAGCAATTACCCTTCAATAAAAAAAAATAAATTAAAAAAATGACTAACGGATTTCAACATTTAGAATATCCAATTGGACAAATATTTACTGCTCAGTGAGTACGTTTATTTTAAGAATCTTAGTCCAAAATGACTTTGCTGGTGTTAATGCTGTGAACATTTGTCTATATTTCAGACAAACTGATCCCCCAGACCTCGGATGTTAAAAATTACAATTGTAAATAGGTACACTGCCTACAAATTCTCAAATTGTGTATATATTTTTTAAACATCAAAAGTGCTCAAAACACTTCAAAGATGTTGACATTTTGTTGTCATTCTAACATAAATTTTATTAGCCGAAAGTGTGTTTTTTTTCTTCAAAATGTTTTTCTGAGAAGCGCAGAGGAACTGCTCTCAATCCAGAGCACTGAACTATTAACTGTTAACAGGGGCCGGGTTTTCAGGTTCCGGTATTTTAGAGCATGCATGCATGTGAGTATTTTGCTCATACTTCTCTCTCTTGCAAATATGTAAGCCAAGAAAGTTAATAATTTTGATGTGAATTAAAAACTTCTGAAGGTCTTCATATACGTAGCTCACACTTGAGAAACATTATTAGAATTAGCAGACCACTAGGAGAACAGAAAGTGTGAAAGTAAAAAAAAAAAAAAAGAAGAAGAATGATTACACCACTAAGTCTAATTTATTTTAATGGAGCTAGTTCAACATTTCCATTTTGGGTATGTATGGTACAGTTTCTCCAACATATTTTCTGTTTTCTTTTTTTGCTAGGTCAAGTCAGGAAGACTTTGGCTGAAGAAAATCAGAACAGACAAGAGACAACACAAGAGAAAAATAAAATTATCCCATGAGGTTGTCATTCTAGAACGTTCTGTTTGCCAGGGAGTGAGACTGTAATTTTGGGACTAGGTATATTTGGGTAAAGCCTTGGGTTCTCAGGACTTGCCGTGAACACAGAGAGGGCCAAAGAGCAGCAGGGGCCTCTAATCAGAAGAGTTACACAGCATGTGCTCAATCTTACTTTCTTTACAGTGTCTAGTGTTGTGTCTGCAGAGAGACGTCCCAGTTATAACTTTTGGGTAGCTTTTATGCAAGCTTGCTTTGCAGGCTTGGTCTTTTAAGGTGTTTTCCCAGGCCAAGTAAAATTTTGACCCTCAAAAGAGGATACATACACATGCACCCACTGCAAATGAATTTGCCTCACAGGCTGCAAACACAAAATTCCTTGCAGGCACAGAGAATCTAGAAAACCTGTGACTTTACCACGGCTCTCTCAAACGTGAACGAAGCAAGCTCTCGGCTTCTTTTTCTTCTTGTAGGGGATGTAAATATGTACTTTCTGCAATGAGTAATGGTACTAATAAAATTATGTTTATTATCATTTTATTCATGCCATTTAATTATAGAGGGAGATGGGTAGTCAGGTAACAAAACAGCCAGAACAAGGGAAGGGCTCCTGTGCTCTTTTTAAATCAATGCTCTAAAACAATTGGGAAGAGCATTAATAGAATGCCCAGAGAAAGACAGACTCCATAAACCTCAATGTTCACTTGGGGTTCGTCAAATAATGGACCGTTGGCCTATTGTTCAAGCCACTTTTCTGCAGTAACTTGACATTTGATAGGATTACCTCTGGATTTTGGTGTGAGTCTCTGCCGTGCCTGAGAAGATTGTCATCTTCTGATTTAAAGATAACAGCCGATCATGTGAAAAGGTTCTGTAGAGTCAGCCTGTGACTCGTAGCCAAATATCAAGAAAGATTTTGTCTACAGTTTGCTTTCTTACCTCACTGTTGTAACTGAAATGATCAAATGACTAGTTTCCATTATAAACATTGTCTATTTATTTTATAAAAAAAAAAGTCTGACATTCTTCAGAGATGAAATATATAAGAATCATAAAACTCAGAGGTGTTTCTTTCCCATGAAAACTCAAAGCACTGCTGATTATAATTTCAATTCCAAAGTTTCACCAAAAAAGGGGAATCAATTTTGTTTAAGCAGAACATTGAACAACTAAAAGAAAAACCCGAACGGGTCAGACATAGATAAAACTGCATTATGAGGCAATGGAATTATCCACAGGAGAACAAACAAAACACACCTAAAACACGTCGGCAAGGCAACTGACCATTAAAAATACAGTTAATAAGCTCCCAAACATGCAAGCACGAATTTTAAAATTAAGCCTCCCAATTGCCAATTTCAAAAAGTGTAATGAGTTTAGAGTAGCCTTTTTATTATGCATAGTTTTATGTCTTTGGATTTCAAAATCACCTAGCATGCATGTTCAACTTTGCTACAATTTCCGGGCTGTTTTCATTTCTATTTTAAAAAGGCTAAACAGTAAGATGTGCCTCTGCTTTGCATTCTAATTGCACATAACTGATTTGCACAGAACAAAAAACTCATTTTCAGATTAAGAATCGTGCACCAAGAAATAATTATTGTTCTACCAGAAAAAAAAAAAAAAAATTTTTTTCCAGATCCTTTTCTCCTCATTTATGGAAACTGTTTTCTAAGTTTCCCCCAGGTTGATCTCTTTTATAGACCACCATGCATTGCTCTTTAGGGACTAAAATAATGCAAATGGAAGCAAGGAACATACAACTGTTTTGACTACATTCTTCTGCTTGCAACATAACACTTGCCTTTTATTATTTTATCTTCAACAATCAAGGGGTGACTAAATGGTTGCAGGTGGTGATGAAAATAAAAGCCATCCATCATTATTTATTAGGCATGAAAAAGATACACAATAATGTAATTTAATCTCAGAGCAGACAATTATTTCCACATATTGATAATACAATGTGAAAACTGTCATGAATTCTAATATGATATTTTGGCTTTATTGGTGCACCACGGCCAGCATGACAAATAATGAAATTGCATCAAAAAGAAAAAAAAAAGAGATAATTATGTGCATATGTCAATATCATGGATGGAAAACATATCACCAAATTTTTAAAGCTTCTTCATTATTACTTGAACAAGCCAAAAGTTTGAAGTGGAAAAAGGCACATTTTCTGTTTTCGCTATTTAAAACACAATCTATTACATTCACACCACAATCTATAATCTGAATAAACACTGACTATGTAAGTGTTTTATCATATAAAAGTTTTGAAGACCAGCCAGTCTGCTAAAATATTTGCAAGAAGTATATATACACTATAGGGTCAAATTTCTAACATGTTCTTTGGTTCACTGTAGTCTGGTAAAAATCTGCAGATGAAATCTCTGTGATCTCTACTTTGGGGAGCATACACATGGCTATTAAATGTAGCAAAGAACGTACCTTTTAGCCAAATAAAGCAAGAAATGGTTGAAAATAAACATCTTTGGTAGGCAAAATCCTGACTGATGAAATGCTTGGGCAAAAAAATGTGAAAGCTAGTTTTTCGTTATGTTAAATGATTCCTACTTCTACTAGGTTATTGAACTCTACCTTCAAATAGCACTTGGAAGGTGAAAATATGACAAAGAAGAAACAAATCAGCATTTCATCTCTGTAGATGGGAACCCAAAATCATCTTATGACATCTATTTGAATAGATTTTGGTTTCTGCCAGAAGAGCAATCATGACTAGAGACTTTCCTAGTTAGAAATAAATGAGATGATTTTTAAAGTAACTGTTAATTATACAGTGTACACAAACACACACATTTATGTGTGTGTACACACTGTATAATGAGATACACATATTCATTCTACAACACACAGACACAGCATGCTCTTTCTCTATACTTTCTCAGAGACTATTTGCAGTTCACATATAGATTAGAAATAGGAATATAAGCTTATTGGATAAGATAAATGACCTCCTGTTAGAAAAATGTCTTTTAGAATTATTAAGGAAGGAAAATATTTTAGACTTGGATTGAGTGGTGGACAAGACCTGGAAGAAAAAGTGTCTCTGAGTGATCACAACACTGAGACCATTCTGGGCTCAGAGAGAAAATTTATATATCGTGTGGTTACTCAATTTTATAAAGGGAACCTAAGAACAAGTGTAGGCACTGGGTAGGAAAAACAAATGAAAGGAATAATTTAAAAAGTCAATAAGCCACAGGAAATCTGGAGACTGTTTCAAAACACCTTATTGGAAGCCTAGCAAAAGTATGTGCCAGAGATCAAAGGGACACTTGGAAATGTGGCCCAAGTAAGGAAACCAGGGAGATCCGCAAACTATGGCAGGTCAGGTGTGAACAAGAATGCAGGCGAGCCAAAAGAGAATTCAAGAGTCCCTTGCAAGTGACTCCAAAACTAACAAAAATGTTCTTCAAAATATATCCATGGCAGAAAACCAAGTAGAGAACTAATGGGCTGATCAAGTGACCCGCTTTGGGCAAAAGAGATATTCTTCTTGGAGGATAGAAACCCTTCTGACTTTATTAAAGATGCTTCATTCATTTATACATTGACTTAATTCACTCATTAAATTATCCATCTATTTATTTAAAGAAATACAGAAGGCCTACCATGAACCAGACTTTGGGTTCAGTACTGGGAATATGGGCTTCCCTGGTGGCTCAGTACTAGAGAACCCACCTGCCAATCAGGAGATATGGGTTTGATCCTTGGGTCCGGAAGATCCCTTGGAGAAGGAAATGGCAACCCATTTCACTATTCTTGCCTGAAAATCCGATGGACAGAGAAGCCAGGTGGGTTACAGTCAATGGGTCACAAAACAGTCAGACGTGACTTAGTGAGTAAACAGCAACTGGGAATACAGAATGACATAGGCCATTCATTCATTTATTCTTTCTTTTCACTCATTCAATCATCAATTCACATACATCCTGTGTTTGGTTACCTATTCATTCCATCAAAAAATTACAGATTGTATATCGTAAGACAGACCTTAAGTTAAATGCTTGGAATATATTAATACATAAGACATTCATTTAGTCAGTCAACAAATATTTGTGCCAAACCCTGGTCTAATTCTTTGAGATAGATCAGTGAACAGCAGCAGAGACACTAGCCCTGTTTGAATCAACTTTCTTTTCTAGCAGAGAGTAGCAGTGGAGGTAGGCAACCTATATGACCAACAATTGATCACAAAATCAAAAGCTATCATTTTAATATGATAGGTATTGACATTATGAAGGAGAAGTTCAGGCAGTTTGAGTGCCTGACGGTGTCCCTGTCTGAGGCAGAGAACAGTACTTGATTTAATAGACCTACAGGAAGGAAGCAGAGCGAGTAGCAGGCGGTGAGGATGAGGACACGGCACAAAGGTCCCATTATCTGGGACATGAAGAACCCTAGACTCTACCTGAAGAGCAAGAGGAGCAGCTGAAGGCTTTAAGCAAGTGTGATCTACTTGAAAAGTCTGATACGCTTCTTTTCAAAACCCATCTTGGCCCCGGGCTTCAAGTGGAGTGAAAGTTGAAGTCCATGCAACGACGTACGAGACCTATAGTCTGTCCGCTGTCAGTCCCTGACTAAATTTTTTCTTTACCACCTTCCCCTGCTCAATCTATTCTAGCTACACTGGGCTCCTTGTGTCCACTGGCTATTTCCTCCTCTTGCCTAATCCAAATGGATGCACCTTACCTTTGTCAAATCCTTGTTCAAATCTCCCCTTGTCTATGAGGCATGACCTGAGGACCAGAATTCCCTGTCATCTCTACCTTATCCTGCTTTGCACTCCCCTACCCGACCTCGTAGCATTCACTGCCTTCTGATGTACACTTTATTATTTTGTATCCTTGGGTTCTGCATCTGTGGATTCAACCAACTGCAGACTGAAAATACTTGGGGAAAAAAATAGAGCAAGTCTTGAAAAGGGAAACTTGAATTTGCCAGTAACTAGTTACTCTTGCCTGGAAACTCCCATGGACGGAGGAGCCTGATAGGCTGCAGTCCATGGGGTTGCTAAGAGTCAGACTCGACTGAGCGACTTCACTTTCACTTTTCACTGTCCTGCATTGGAGAAGGAAATGGCAACCCACTCCAGTGTTCTTGCCTGGAGAATCCTAGGGACGGCGGAGCCCAATGGGCTGCCGTCTATGGGGTCGCACAGAGTCAGACACAACTGAAGCAACTTAGCAGCAGCAGCAGCAGCAGCAGTTACACAGAGTATTTACAACTATTTACACTGCAATTTACATTGTATTTATAACTATTTACAGAGAATGAGGTATTACAAGTAATCTAGCAATGATTTAAAGAATACAGAAGGGTATGCCTAGGTTATATGCAAGTGAAGTGAAGTCGCTCAGTCATGTCAGACTCTTTGTGACCCCGTGGACTGTAGCCCACCAGGTTCCTCTGGAGTGGGTTACCATTTCCTTCTCCAGGGGATCTTCCCAACCCAGGGATCGAACCTAGGTCTCCCACATTGCAGGCAGATGCTTTAACCTCTGAGCCACCAGGGAAGCCCTAGGCTATATGCAAAGCTGCTACCATTTCACGTAAGGGATTTGAGGATCTGTGGATTCTGGTATCTACAGGAGCTCCTGGAACCAATCTGCCCCAGATAGTGAGGGACGACTGTGCAAATCATCCTCATTCTCAATTCATTGTGCTTTGCTTCACTGCACTTTATAGATGTTGCATTATTATTATTATTTTTACAAACTGAAGGTTTGTGGCAAACCTGTGTCAAGTACGTCAACCTGCATCATTTATTTTCAAAAGCATTATTTTAAAATTAAGGTATGTAGATTATTTTTTAAGACAGTGTTATTGCACACAGTAGACTACAGTATAGTGTAAATATGACATTATACAGTGAGAGACAAAGTCATATGGCTCACTTTAGAGTGGCATTCCCATTACTGCAGTGGTCTGGAATCAAAACTTCAGTATCTCTGAGGTCTGCCAGTACTGTCTGCGTCTCCCCAGGAAAATGGATTCTTCACGAGCCAAGAGTTTTTGTCTTTTGTTCATGTTTACCTTAGTCAACTAAAAACTGAAGTAGTCTCTGGGACACACAACTCAATGGTCATTTGCTGAACAGATAAATTAATGAATATGTTGGAAAACATGCTCATATTGGCATTTAAAAATGACTCTGGTTGAAGCTTGAAGAATAATTTGGGAAAAATTAAGTGTAGATCTAGAAAAACAAGAGGATATTTTGAGGGGCTAATAAAAAGCAATGGCAATTTAGGCTAGGGTGAAGGTGTCACTAATGGAGAGAAGTTGACTAATTTGTAAGATTTTTTAGTAGAATCAACTTCTGCTTGTAGTAGAGTGCTGGAGTTGGTACGTACTGGTTTACAAGAGCCAGTAATTAAATTTTGAGTAATTTTGTTAGTTGCCTGTTAAGCACGGTTATTAAAAATTAAATTATATCAACTTGTAATTAATTATATTAAAACAAAGTTAACAAATATTCAATAGTAATTAATTCCTAAGCTTCTATTTTACTATGTTTAACTATTATCTATGCACTCAAGGCTATTGATGTCTATTGTGTTTCTATGGGAAATATCAAATGGTATGTTACTGTGCAAATTTTTTCAACCCTGTATTCAGTTATGTCACACTGGTAGCTTGAAATCAGAGAAGCATTTATTCCTTGGTAATTGTCAAATGCTATATGATTTGTAGCATTTGAGCTTGCTGATTGAGCTTGCTTTATTATCTTGCTGATTTTGCAGACTTAAGAAAGTGATGGAGAAAATGTTAATAATACAGATTATTTTTAGAAGTATATCATGCCTGCAGATATTTCACTGTGAATATCACACAAAATTGAGGAAATATTTCTCCAGGATGTGAAAATAGTTATCTGATTCAGCAAAGAAGTCATTCACATCACTGATAAAAGAATGAAATTCTGACATATATCTGTGTTGTTTCACTCTTATCTTTTCTCTTTAATGTAAGGCAAACTATCAACCAACATATGTATCTGAGTTACTTGTTAGTTTCAACCTTAAGTTGGCCATGGAACCAAGAGTTTTGCAAAATCAAAACATTTTATGAGAATCCATTGGCTTATCATTGCAAGTTGTACACTATACATTCTTTTTCTAATGTTTTTGGCTGTGCCACATGGCATGTGGGATCCTAGTTTACTGACCAGGAACTGAACCCATGTCCCCTGCAGAGGAAGTATAGAGCCCTAACCATTGGACTAACAGGGAAGTCCCTACATATTCTTAATATTAATAAAATGTGTATGTGTGTGTTAGTTGCTTGTGACCCCATGAACTACAGCTTGCCAGGCTCCTCTGTCCATGGAACTCTCCAGGCAAGAATACAGCAGTGGGTTGCCATTCCCTTCTCCAGAAGATCTTCCTAACCCAGGGATCGAACCTGGGTCTCTCACACTGCAGGCAGATTCTTTACTGTCTGAGCCACCAGGGAAGCCCAATAAAATGTATGAAAAATTTAAACATATAAACATTTTCTTTCTGGAGAACTGGTTGTTAAATAGTGTATCACTGAGTATATAGGGGTCAAAGAGACCCTTATGTACCCAGAGAAAGAGAATAATAAAAAATGCTGCAAGTTTTTGCCTTCAATTGCCTAAGTCATGTATCCCATACCTCTATACAGGAACATATAAGTTTGATATAGGAACATCAAACATATAGGAACATCAAACATAGGTTTGATGGATTGGGTTAGGGAAGGCGGTGTCATGGGTCAGGTTGGATGATACTGAGTTTGAAGAGACAGGTAGCAGCAACATGGGTGGTGTCATGAGATAGAAGCCACTGGACTGTCTGACTCACTCCATGGAATTCAGATACCTTGAAGAGTTGCCCAGTACACAGTGGACTTTTTTACGTAAGAGATGAATTTTGGTTGTGGTAAGCCATTGAGGTTTTAAGGGCTGTTTGTTACCACACCACAATTTAGATTAGAATGACCCTTATAGAAATTACTGTTGGAAATAAGTATTATAATAGCAGAACCTAAAATAGGAGGCACTGACTTGATATTTCTGTGAAACGAGAAAGAAAACAAATTTCATGGCTCAGAAATAGAGGATGCAATAGAATAAACAATTCAATCTGATCCCGTGGAAGAATGGGAAGCTGTGCTGGAACTTTGGAAAGAGAAGCCAGCGTATTTTGAAATGAGTAATGATGGGAGAAGACAATATTGGGATATTCAGACAGCTACTCAAAACCTGACTTCATACACTCAAGACTACACTGCAGAGGAATTATAAATGTGGTCTTTTAAACGTAGTCTAAAAGACTCTGCTTTGAGAATGAGTGTCTTCTCAGAAGTACATGTAGTTCTGTAGATATTGACAAACAGAAAGAGGAGAAGGAGATGTGTACAAAGCCTAGTGTTATCATAGAGGAATCTTGTTTTGGAGTCAAGATTTTTTAAAGTTCTGTATGTTCAATAAATAAAATATTTCAGAAATAAAGATGAACAGGAGGGCAACACGGATATACAGGAAGGCAGACTTGTCTTGGTATTCAGGAAGGAGATTACAAACCGATTTGAGGAAGCCTAAAGTTGATGCTAATAATCAGGAAAATGTTGACTGTTCAATAAAAGACAAACATATTAAGAGAAAAAATAAGTCAAACATTTTTTCTTCTGAGACAAAAGACTGAGGAATCACTGATTGAGAAGAAGATATAAGACATCTCAAAACTGAAAGGACAGTCAGTATTTTGGATTAAAGAGGCAAAATTCTAAGTTACTCATAGAGAAAATTATTGAGATAAAATATATTTAACAGTTGAAAATTAATAGATACAAATATGCTTTTAAGCTACTCTCTGGTAAATTAAGCTCCAAATAAAGTGCTTCCCTGGTAGCTCAGCTGGTAAAGAATCTGCCTGCAATGTAGGAGATCCCCATTCAATTCCTGGGTAGGGAAGATCCCCTGGAGAAGGGATGGGCTATCCATTCCAGTATTCTGGCCTGGAGACTTCCATGGACTGTATAGTGCATGGGGTTGCAAAGAGTTGGACACAACTGAGCAACTTTCACTTTCACTTTAAAGGCTATTTAAATTAACATTAACAAACATGAAAAATATGGAATTTTATCTGACCCATATTAAATAAACTCCAAATAATCTGTTGTAAATTCACATATATTTAAAGCACGCTTGGTCAAAATCAATAGAATTACCATCCACAGTGAAGGGTGTAATATTTTGCTATCCATACCGTACTTGATGATGTATGAGTCTAAATTTATGATACTGTAAAGAAGAGAGTGAATTCTGATTCCAAGCAAGGAAGAGCTTTCTAACAATTGTTACTGCTTAATTGTTTTCAAATATTTCCTTCTCCAATGGGGGAACCATTTTCCCCTCCAAATCTTAAAACTACATAAAAAGATACAAACAGAACTGCCCTTAAATCAACCTACTTAGAGCTGTAATCTCACTCACTGCCTCCATTTTTTAACAGCTTTATTGAGGTATAATTGACAAAATTGTAAGTTATTTAAAGTGATGATTGATATATGTATACATTGTGAAAGGATTCCCCCATCAAGTTAATTAGTACATCCATCACCCCATATATTTACCTTTTTTTTCTTTTTAAAATTCATTTTTTTGGGAGAACACTGAAGTTCATCTCTCCTAGCAAATCTCAATTATTCAATTTAGTTCTAGTCACCATGGTACAATTGGATCTTAAATCTTATTCATCTTATAAATGAATGTTTTTCCACTTTCATTAACCTTTTTAAAAAAGCTTCTCTAAGATATAGAGTTAACGTTAAGACCAGCCACTTCTTTTGTTCTCTGTATCCCAGACCCTCTTGTCTCTCGATGACGTAGTCCTGCAATCAAGCTCCTTCCTTTCAACACCATTCATTTTGTCCTTTTGTTCCCACCAACAAACAAATAATGTTACAGGGTCAACCTCCTTAATTTACATTCCTTATCCTCAAATTTCCCTCCATCTACAGCCCTACTCTCTACTGTCTTCATAGGAAAACTTCTTAGGCAATATCTATAGTTACTCTTTCTCTTGTCCCAAGGTTTTCTTTCTTTTTAAAAAAATCAGTCCACACCGGGCTCTTGACAAGGTGAACTTGACCTTCATATGGAGAAATCCAACTTCTGTTCTCTTTTTATTTGAGTTCTCAAGCCTCGTTTGAAAGGGTGGTTCCTTCCTTCTTTCCTGGAGCATTCTTTCCTCTTTGGTGTTCTTAAAGCAACATTCACTTGATTTTCCATGTGTTCACTGACTGCTTTTCAAGCTTATCTCTTCCCCCTTTATCAGTTCATTTAACCTCTAATTGTTGAAACACCTCATGGTTCGGTCCTAAGCTTCAACTCTGCTCTGTCTACACTTTCTCTTAGATGATTGCATATGTTTTCAAGACATTTATTATAATCAATAAATATCTCAAATGTGTGTCTTGAGTCCTGACTGCTCTAAACTCTAAACTGTGATATTCAGCTGTCTACTCAATAGTTCTTTTTGGAGAGCTAAAATAGGAATTTCATTTAGTGAGGGTAATCAGAACTCTCTCTTCCTTTGTGAGTCTCTTTCTCTCCTCATTGTTCCCATTACAGGAAGTACAAATGCTCCTCTATTCAGTGAGTGAAAATCTAGGACTGATACTTGATTCTCTCTTTTATCTCAGCTCTCACAACCAACCACAATACATTCTCTCAGCTTTTCTTCTAACATACACTCCAGTGAAATCTAGTTCTTTTCAATTCTTCTGCAAATAGTCTCATCTGCAGTCAGGATAATCCAACAAGATTCCCCAACAACTACCCAGCTTGTACTATACTCCAGTCTATTTATAATCTCCTTCCCACACAGTTGCTGCATGTGGCAGACAAAAAAACCCTTAACATGCTTCCCACTGCACTTCGGAAAAAAGCCCCCACTTCTTACATGATGCGGAAGACTATGGGAATGGGTCTAACTGAGCTTTCTGACCAGGCGCTCTGCCCCTCCCACCTTCTCTTGTGTGATCTAGTCCCACCGACCATCTTTCTGACCCTCAAACATGCTCAACTCTGTCCTTATTTAGGGCCTTTGCACATGTGCCTTTTCTTGGCCTTAATAGACCAACTTCTCATCATCCATATTTCAGCGCAACCTCACCTTGTCAGAGAGTTCTGGCCACCTTTAAAAATACATTTCTACCCCTATTCATGGTTCAGGACTCAAATCACACATATATTTTAATAATATATAACACTGTAGAGACAATTATTACATTATATTGTCTTTATAGGGCTTTCAGCATCTGTAATTGTATTTTCTAATACAAATGTCCACATTATTTCCTCCTTTCCAACAGTTAGTGGTTCCAAGCTACCGATAAAGTCAAAGCCCTTTAAAATGTCATCCAAACCTCCATGATCTGGCCTATCTGGCATTTTCTCATCTTTCCTATTAACTGCCCATGAACCCCACTCTATTACATAATATACCCTGGTCTATATCCTTCCTCCAAGGTACACTGAAACACTTGCCTTTCCCTTATCTGCCAAGTGACCTGTATCTTTCTTTTAAAGACTCAGTTCAAATGCCACTGTTTAGAATCCTCAGGGAAAGCTGTTTACTTTTTATTCTGTACTCACAGCTGTGGGTAGACCTGTCCATCTGTCTCAAATTTCCCACTAATGCATGGGAAAATGATTTATTCATCTGAGTATTCTCACCATTCAGGTTGATTACTGTATAAAATAATTTTTTTGCTTGTATAGGTGACACATGCTTTTAATATCTGTCCCTTCCCTGAATACTCTGGTTTCTCTTTTTTGGATAGTTTTGTTTTGCCCATCTTAATTGTGAAGTATGATGCTCAGAAAACTGTGTTTAAAATCTGTCATAACATCATATACACACAGAAAAAAACCCAAAAACTTCAAAATGGATTAAAGACCTAAACGTAAGTCCAGACACGATAAAACTCTTAGAGGAAAACAGAGGCAGAACACTCTTTGACATAAATCATAGCAAGATCTTTTTGGACTGACCTCCTCCAGTAATGAAAAGAAAAACAAACAAATGGGACCTAATTAAACTTAAAACCTTTTGTGTAGCAAAGAAAACCATAAACAAGACACGAAGATAACTTTCAGAATGGGAGGAAATATTTTCAAATGAAGCAACTGACAAAGGCTTCATCTCCAAAATATACAAACAGCTCATGCAGTTCAATATCTAAAAAACAAAACAACCCAATCAAAAGATAAGCAGAAGACCTAAATACACATTTCTCCAAAGAAGACATGCAGATGGCCAACAAACACATAAAAAGATGCTCAACATCACTAATTATTAGAGAAATGCAAATCAAAACTACAATGAGGTATCACCAGTCAGTAGGGTCATTATCAAAAGATTTACAAATGGTAAATTCTGGAGAGCGTGTGGAGAAAAGGGAACCCTCTTGTACTGCAGGTGGGAATGTAAGCTGATAACAGCCACTAGGGAGAACCGTATGGAGGTTCCTTAAAAAACTAAAAACAGAACTACCATATGACCCAGCAACCCCACTCCTGTGCATAAAGCCACAGAAAACAATTATTCAAAAAGATACATTGTACCCCAGTGTTCACTGCAGCATTATTTACAAAAGCCATGGCATGGAAGCAAATTAAATGTCCATCAGCAGATGAATGGAGAAAGAAGACGTGGTACATATGTACAGTGGAACGTTACTCGGCATAAAAAGGAATGAAATCGTGTCCTTTGCAGAGATATAGGTGGACCTAGAAAATATCATAAAGTAACTTGGAAAGGGAAAAAACATATATTAATGCATATATGTGGAATCTAGAGAAGTGCTACAGATGATCTGAATGCAAAGCAGAAACAGAGACACAGATGAAGAGAACAAACGTATGGACACCAAGGGGTAAGAAAGGGGTGGCGGGATGAATAGAAAGATTGGGACTGACATACATACACTACTGATACCATGTATAAAACAGGTAACTAATGAGAACATAATGCACAGTACAGGGAACTCTAATCGGTTCTCTGCCGTAACCACAATGGGAACAAAATCCAAAAAAGAGGGGATATATGCATATGTACGGCTGATTCGCTTTGCTTTAAAGCAGAAAGTGACAGAGCAGGGTAAAGCAAATACACTCCAATAAAAAACATAAAATAGAAATAATAAATCTGTCATAAATGATTCCTATCTGTATCCCCAGCCTCAATTCCTGGCACATACTATCAGCACAACAAATGTATGCCATTGTACCAGCTGGAGCAGCCGTGAAGAGATACCCACATCCAAGGTAAGAGAAACCCAAATAAGAGAGTAGGTGTTTTAAGAGGGCATCAGAGGGCAGACACACTGAAAACATAATCACAGAAAACTAGTCAATCTGATCACACGGACCACAGCCTTGTCTAACTCAATGAAACTAAGCCATGCTCTGTGGGCCCACCCAAGACGGACGGATCACGGTGGAGAGGTCTGATAGAATGTGGTCCACTGGAGAAGGGAATGGCAAACCACTTCAGTATTCTTGCTTTGAGAGCCCCATGAACAGTATGAAAGGGAAAAAGATAGGACACTGAAAGGGGAACTTCCCAGGTCGGTAGCTGCCCAATATGCTACTGGAGATCAGTGGAGAAATAACTCCAAAAGAATGAAGGGATGGAGCCAAGGCAAAAACAATACCCAGTTGTTGATTGACTGGTGATAGAAGCAAGGTCTGATGCTGTAAAGAGCAATACTGCATAGGAACCTGGAATGTCAGGTCCATGAATCAAGGCAAACTGGAAGTGGTCAAACAGGAGATGGCAAGAGTGAACGTCGACATTCTAGGAAGCAGTGAACTAAAATGGACTGGAAGGGTGAATTTAACTCAGATGGCCATTATATCTACTACTGCGGGCAGGAATCTCTTAGAAGAAATGGAGTAGTCATCATGGTCAACAAAAGAGTCCGAAATGCAGTACTTGGATGCAATCTGATTGGGAGCTAATATACACCCATGGTGGATTCATGTCAATGTATGGCAAAACCAATACGGTATTGTAAAGTAAAATAAAGTAAAATAAAATAAAAAACAAAACAAAACAAAAACAAAAGAATGATCTCTGTTCGTTTCCAAGGCAAACCATTCAATATCATGGTAATCGAAGCCTATGCCCCAACCAGTAACACTGAAGAAGCTGAAGTTGAACGGTTCTATGAAGACCTACAAGACCTTTTAGAACTAACACCCAAAAAAGATGTCCTTTTCATTATAGGGGACTGGAATGCAAAAGTAGGAAGTCAAGAAACACCTGGAGTAACAGGCAAATTTGGCCGTGGAGTATGGAATGAAGCAAGGCAAAGGCTAATAGAGTTTTGCCAAGAGAACTCACTGGTCATAGCAGACACCCTTTTCCAACAACACAAGAGAAGACTCTACACATGGACATCACCAGATGGTCAACACTGAAATCAGACTGATTATATTCTTTGCAGCCAAAGATGGAGAAGCTCTATACAGTCAGCAAAAACAAGACTGGGAGCTGACTGTGGCTCAGATCATGAACTCCTTATTGCCAAATTCAGACTTAAATTGAAGAAAGTAGGGAAAATCACTAGACCATTCAGGTATGACCTAAATCAAATCCCTTATGATTATACAGTGGAAGTGAGAAATAGATTTAAGGGCCTAGATCTGATAGATAGAGTGCCTGATGAACTATGGATGGAAGCTCGTGACATTGTACAGGAGACAGGGATCAAGACCATCCCCATGGAAAAGAAATGCAAAAAAGAAAAAGGCCCTGTATGGGGAGGCCTTACAAATAGCTGTGAAAAGAAGAGAAGTGAAAAGCAAAGGAGAAGAGGAAAGGTATAAGCATCTGAATGCAGAGTTCGAAAGAATAGCAAGGAGAGATAAGAAAGCCTTCTTCAGTGATCAATGCAAAGAAATAGAGGCAAACAACAGAATGGGAAAAGAGAAGCTCTATACAGTCAGCAAAAACAAGACTGGGAGCTGACTGTGGCTCAGATCATGAACTCCTTATTGCCAGATTCAGACTTAAATTGAAGAAAGTGTGGAAAACCACTAGACCATTCAGGTATGACCTAAATCAAATCCCTCATGACTCTACAGTGGAAGTGGGAAATAGATTTAAGGGACGAGATCTGATAGACAGAGTGCCTGATGAACTATGGACAGAGGTTCATGACATTGTACAGGAGACAGGAATCAAGACCATCCCCAAGAAAAAGAAGTGCAAAAAAGCAAAATGGCTCTCTGAGGAGGCCTTACAAATAGCTGTGAAAAGAAGAAAAGTGAAAAGCAAAGGAGAAAAGGAAAGGTATACCCACTGAATGTCTGGGTCCCCTGAAAATTCATGTGTTGAGACATTTGGTTATAACCACCATCCCAGTAGCTTATCAAAAGATGTTATTTCTTGCTCAGGCTTCATGCTTGCAATGGGTCAGTTGAAGCTCTATATTGTATCATCTTTACTCCTAGGACCTTGTTAATAGAATAACTTCTATCTTGAGTGGCAAAAATGAAAAGGAATTATTGTAAACTCTGAAAGTATATACTCAGGAGTGATATACAATTATGTTTTTCTATTCAAAGCAAGTCCTATAGTATAATCCTCCTTGAAGTTGGGACAGCGCTAGCAAGGAAAATGAAAGTTTTTCAATGAGAGAGAATTTAAATACTAGAAAATGATTGCTCAAACTATAATGAAAACTCAAAGAAGCAGGAGTAAGGAGGTCACTGAATCATCCAAAACCTGGTTTTAAGGGTAAAATGTGTGGTGGGCTGACTGGAAAGTTATTTTGTCATGAACATAAACACTGGGCATGTCCAGAAAAGTCTAAAAAGAAGGAGGTACACTGTAGTACCTGATGCCACACATCTTCATTGGGTTAACAGGTCAAGAATTTTAGCAGAGCAGGAAAGAGGTAATGACTGGTTTAAACTGTTAGACCCTCAGAGAATCTTCCTAAAATAGCTTTTGGAGAGGGAGGCAGATATCAATAAAATCAGAGCCAGTGCATTGCTTGAAGTCCACTCTTCCCCAGCCTGAGGGTCTGAAAGTACAGGATAACCTCCCTCTTGAGCAGGAAGCCGCCCTACATGGTGAGGGAGCGATATGACTGGGAGAGGCGCCGACTAGGGGAAAAGGTTTTGCAGTGAAGAGAAGCACTAGACATTCCCACGTGGAACAGAAATGTAATTTCCTTCCAAAAAAGGAAAGCAGTAGCTATGCGTGAGGGAATGTGAACTGCAGAGAGAGAAGCACAGTAAGCACTGAGGAATGGAAAAGGAAGGAAACTGAGAAGCTGAAACGGAGAAAGGCAGAGGGAACTTCATTCAAGGTGAGAGCAGCCTGGAGAAGAACCGGCACACAGTCAGAAACCAAAGTGAACGAGGATATATTTTTTTACTCACAAAGCTTAGTAGTGCTAAAAGGGGCTTAAGAGAAGTAGTAGGGAGATTAGCAGCCTTAATTTCTCAGTCCAACAAAAAAAAATTAAATCCTTCTATGGCAGGCTCTATGCCAGCCAGATCCTGAGAATTGAAAGTTAAATAATGCACAGACCTTGACCCCTAGAAGCTCCTGTTCTAGTAGGGGGTGATAAATTCAATATAGATACTGTGTGATTAGGTACAAATAGAAACTAAACTCAGGTGCTAATAGAACACTGGACTAGAGCACCTGAGACAGACAGAGGGACAGAAGTGGTGGAGAAAGGTGAAGAAAGATGTCCGGGAAGGCAATGCTTAACTATCATAATGTATCTCTTAATAACTCCTGCATTGGCAGGATTCTTTACCACTAGCACCACATGGGAAACCCAATGAAGAATTAATAAAACTTAACTCTACAGGGGAGGTTGGAAAAGTTGTACCTGGCAGGGCGAAGAGCAGATGTAAGTGCATGGCAGTGACAAGAGCCATAAAATCGAAGGTCACATTCAGGGAACTCACCACGAGATGTTTTGTGTGGCTGGAGACAATGGGATGAATGGGGAGCACTAGAGAATGTGTCACAGACAAGGGCCTTTTTGTACACTCTGCTACAGATGAGGTTAATCCAAGACTTAATTTCTCTGGGTCTCGGTTTTATTTCTAATGAAAATGATGGTGTTGAAAGAAGGCCTAAGACCCTATTGACACCTGCCATTTTAATAGGTCAAGGTCAAAGTGAAGTGAAGTCGCTCAGTTGTGTCTGATTCTTTGCAACCCCATGGACTGTAGCCTACCAGGCTTCTCTGTCCATGGGATTCTCTAAGCAAGAATACTGGAATGGGTTACCATTTGAGTTTTCAGTGGAGAGCTAGATATTCGGCAGCACTTTATTCTTTTTTAAATGTATAAGAAGAGATGCTTTGTTTTGCTTTTTTACATTTTATTTTTATTATTTAACCAACAATGTGCAGCACATGGGATCTTAGTGTCCCGACCAGGGAGAGATTGTTAGGAAGTGGAAAAAGATAGGAAGTCGGGAATCTGATGTTGAGAAAAATATAGAAGGGCCTCCAATCAATGTAAGGGTAGCAGAGATAATAAAGCCTAGAGAAGAGCTGGTGGGTGAGAAGGAACCAAGGTGAAGGAGAACGTATTTTTCACCCATAAAGTTCAGTAGTGCTTTTAGAATTGCAAATATGCATTTAAATTTAATAATACAATTATGGTATATTAAATGTCAAATGACTGTTACAGAAAAGCACTTAAAATTAATACATATGCATGAGATAAATCCTGTCTAGTTGTCAAGGTCTGAATTCAAAGTTATATAAGCCAGGATTTTGCACTGAATTTTCTTACAGCTTAAGGTGGCAAAGATCTATGAATTTCATTGGTATTTAACAAAGAAGCATGAGCAAAGCTTAGTTAGAACTGAGAGAAAAAGCAGGGCATCCAGGCAGTGAACTGCAAAGCCCAAATACTATTCAAATCCAAAGTAAAATGAAAGGCAACAGTGACCATCATCATTGCTGTCGACATCATCGTCGCTGTTGACAAACTACTGAGGTATTTAAGTCCTCATCACTATTGACTATTGAGGTATCTAAATGTAGCTCTGCATTATCAAGGAATTCTCCCATTTTTCTCTCCTTCCTTCCTTCCTTCCATCCATCCTACATTCCTTCTTTTCTATCTTTTGCTAAAAAATATACCACAAGGTTAAATTTATCTTTGTAATTATTTTAGATTTAATAATATATGCTACTGTGTAAACATATTATATGCAGCAAAGAACAGAATTTTCCTGTCACCATCTGTATCCCCCACCAATTCTCCTTTTCAAAGGTAAGTACTTTGTGTCCTTCTGAACCTTTAAGAAATCTTTCTCAACAAGTGTGTGGAATACTTCTAGAAGGTCATTTTGTTAAGAAGCAAATAATTGGCAGTAGGCAGACCCAAGCACGCTCCATATAGACGTACTCTGTGCAGAATGGGGCTCTGAAGGAGGGCTGCCATCTCCCTACGACTGGGGGCAAATCTATTGAAAGGCTCTTTGCTCTTTAAATGTTCAAGTCAAACATGTAGTAAAACATGGGAGACTGAACAAATGCATTTATCTTACCTCTCCCTGAAACGCCAACACAGTCTCGGTAAATGGATTTTTTAAAAGGCATAAACCCACAAAGACAAAGAGTGGCAAAACAACAGCAGCACAGTTTTAGAAAATGCAGGGCAAACAGACAGGAATAACTGACGAGCAGATGGTAAACACCTCCAATCTAAGACTGTCATAGGGAAAGCTCAGAGCAGGCTGATTTAAACCAGAGAACCCAGAAAAGTTAAATGTTTAGGTTCTAAATTGCTATAAAAACTAGGATATACTTGTGTTTTTAAATAGCAAAACTGGTTGAAAGTGTTGGGGGACTTATTGTTGTAGCAGACTGAACTAAAAAACAGTGTGATAATTAGAATAGAAGTTCTTCCCAGTCTGGCCTGATACCAGGTAGGTTTGCAGCTCTGGTTTAGTTCTCCCCATTTATATTTGGAGTTCACAGACAATTATCTTGTTATTTAGTTTTCTTGTAAATGCTGTTGATGGGTTTTGGTTTTACATTCTCAGTTTTTTGTTTTTAGAGGGGAATTTGCAGAGATTCAAAAATTATGTTATCACCCACTATTGTCCCAGAATCTTCTTTTTTGTAGAGATTTTGATTTCTTAAAGATTATTCACGTGTAAATGAGTAGCTTAACATAAAACTCACACATTAACTCCTAGTTTTATAGGTTAGAAATCTGACACAGAAGGGCTGAGATCTCTGCTTAGATTCTCACAAGCTGAAATCAAGAAGCTGAAGTTGAATGGTTCTATGAAGACCTACAAGACCTTTTAGAACTAACACCAGAAAAAGATGTCCTTTTCATTGTAGGGAACTGGAATGCTAAAGTAGGAAGTCAAGAAACACCTGGAGTAACAGGCAAATTTGGCCTTGGAATGCGGAATGAAGCGGGGCAAAGACTAATAGAGTTTTGCCAAGAAAAAGCACTGGTCATAGCAAACGCCCTCTTCCAACAACACAAGAGAAGACTCTACACATGGACATCACCAGATGGTCAACACCGAAATCAGATTGATTATATTCTTTGCAGCCAAAGGTGGAGAAGCTCTATACAGTCAACAAAAACAAGACCAGGAGCTGACTGTGGCTCAGATCATGAACTCCTTATTACCAAATTCAGACTGAAATTGAAGAAAACAGGGAAAACAGCTAGATGATTCAGGTATGACCTAAATCAAATCCCTTATGATTATACAGTGGAAGTGAGGAATAGATTTAAGGGCCTAGATCTGATAGATAGAATGCCTGATGAACTATGGAATGAGGTTCCTGACATTGTACAGGAGACAGGGATCAAGACCATCCCCATGGAAAAGAAATGCAAAAAAGCAAAATGGCTGTCTGGGGAGGCCTTACAAATAGCTGTGAAAAGAAGAGAAGAGGATGAGATGGCTGGATGGCATCACGGACTCAATGGACGTGAGTCTGAGTGAACTCTGGGAGATGGTGATGGACAGGGAGGCCTGGCGTGCTGCGATTCATAGGGTCGCAAAGAGTCGGACACGACTGAGCGACTGAACCGAACTGAACTGAATTTCATATAGACACCCTTAGAGAAAATCCCTTTTAAGCCCATTCTTTGGTTGGCATAACTCATTTGTGAGACCATCCCTACTTCCTTGTTGGTTGCCAGCCAGTGGTTTCTCTCAATTTCTGAATACCTCCTCTGTTCCTTTATCCAAAGTCCCATTATCGCCTAATCTAAGGTAAACTGAGTTTTACACATATACAAAGGAAGTGAGTGGGAAATCTTGGAGGTCAGCTTAGAATTCTGCCCACCACAAACCCTTTTCTGACTCTGAAACCAATGGAAAAAGAAAATACAGCATATGTGGAATCTAGAAAAATGGTGAGTGAGTGAGTGAAAGTCGCTCAGTCGTGTCCGACTCTTTGCAACCTCATGGACTGTAGCCCACCCTGCTCCCCTGTCCATGGGATTCTCCAGGCAAGAATATTGGAGTGAGCTGCCATTCCCTTCTCTAGGGGATCTTCCCAAACCAGGGATCAAACCCAGATCTTCTGTTTTATCTTCTCAGTTTTGCTTCCTTTTGGTCTTTACCCTACTGGGGTCTTTGAGACTGTGTGTATGTGTAACAGCATCTATCATACCTCTTCATTTTAGCTTAGGCTGGATTTGAAGAGCCAAAACAGGAAAACACTTAAGGAGACTTGAGACACTCACAGAGAAATAAATTAGAGTTGCTGTTTCTTTTAGCTTTGCTTTCCTGCCCTTTATTATTTATCTTTTTAAAAAATGTAATCTGAAAAATGGCACTGATGAACTTGTTTGAAGGGGGAGAATAGAGACACAGAGGTAGAGAATGGACATGTGACACGAGGTGGGAGGTGTCAGGGGATCAACTGGGGGATTGGAATTGACATATATACAGTACCTTGTGTTAAACAAGTAGCTAGTGGGAGCTTGTTGCACAGTGCAGGGGCTCAGCTTGGTGCTCTGTGATGACCTAGATGGGTGGGATGGGGGTGGGGTGAAGGGGAGGCCCAAGAGGGAAGGGATATATGTAAACATAGAGGTGACTTGCTTTGTTGTTCAGTAGAAACTGAACAGCAACTCAAAAGCAACTATACCCTAATAAAAAGAGAGACAATAACAGGAGATTATTATGAAAATGACAACCTCAATTCTGATGAAGCTGATGAGAGAACTGGTCTTTGGATTGTGACAAAACAGGCCCAGAAACACTCCCTCACCAGATCAGACTATACTTTTCCCATCCCCAAAGCCATGTACAACTCCAGGCCTCCCTTTAAGCCAAAGATCCTGACTCAATAAACATATTCCATGGAAGGAGAGTAAATCAGAAAGTAGATTCTCTGGAGCCAGGTGTATCTGAGAATCAGAAACCGACAAACAAAAACAAGAAACCAAGCACATTGAGACTGAATTATTCAAACTCATTTCTTTTTCTCAAAATCCACTAACTGGATAACATGCTTCTCTCACCCAGAAGAAATGTGTAAGAAGCAAAAAGAGATTGTTTACTCCATGAGAAGTATGCTAACATGGAAACAGAAGACTAAGAAGATGTAATCTCCCACCTACCTTCAACTACACATCACTTTTGCCTAATTGGCTTTTCTTTAGTCTCAGCTGAAATTGCCTTCTAGGCGATAGGTTCCTGAACAATTTAGGTGAATTCCAAATATAATAATTGAGGCACATCACATTTTTCGTATAGTGTATCTTTTGATAGATAGAGCAAGCTATACATAGTTAAGCAATAATTTCTCCCTTAAAAAGGCAATAGACAAAACACACACACACACACACACACACACACAAAAAAAAACCTTTATGATCTCCTAGTGGGAATAGGCAAGCGCATAAATATCTAGAATGCAAAGTAAAATCATAGATCTTGGTGGCTTAGAGAGTAAAGAATCCTCCTGCAATGTGGGAGACCTAGGTTCAATCCTTGGGTTGGGAAGATCCCCTAGAGAAGGGCATGCAACCCACTCCACTATTCTTGCCTGGAGAATCCCCATGGACAGGGGAGACTGGCGTGCTACAGTCCATGCTGTTGCAAAGAGTTGGACACGACTGAGTGACTAAGCACAGCACACATCAGGCAGTACAGAAGGGCTAACAAAGAGCTAAGGGACTGAGAGAGGGAGTGAGCACATTGGATTCAGGATGAGAATTGGTGGGGGGGAGGGAGTGTAGGCAATATGAGAAGTAGGAGTGGGTGGAGACAGAGATTGGCAAAAGGAAGAAAGCAGTCTATGGAAAAAGATCACAAACAATGGGCTGGCAAATAAAAACTCCCCCCGTCTAGTTCTAGAGGACTAGAGGGAAGCCTTGAAATGCAGCCTGATAAGCTTCTTAACATGCCTGCTCTAAACCCCTTCTCCACTCATCTCCACTCTTCAAAGGGGCCATGAACCATAGCTCCCCTCTAGAGTTTAGAATTCCTCTTTCAAACCAATGTATTTTAAAATTTGAGGAAGCTTTTCATATTGAAGTGGAAGAAATATATTACAAGTCATTATGATAATAGTTCTTCTCTTTGGTTTACAAAGAACCACACAGACTTTACAACATGAAGATCATAGAAACTACCGTGCATTATTCTGTAGGGATCTCAAGCTCAGCATGACCTGAACTGAGCTCATTACTCGTACTTTTCCATTCAAACTCACACATCCTCCTGTGTTCTCTATGTTGCTGCAATCAAATGCAACTAGTCCTACAAACTAGAAATCTAAGTCATTCTTCATTCTGAATCACCAATCAGTGAAGGAATCCTCTTTACTCAAACTCCAGAAACTTTGTTGTTTCTGCTCCCTATTTTCATCTCCATGATCTTTTAATTAAGACTTTTAACATACTTAATTTAGATTACTAAAAATTATTTCCTAACTAACATTCTTACTTCCAGTCTTGCCAACTTTCTGGTCAATCCTTCCTTCAGTTTGATAATAGAAGAACCTTTGTATAATAAAACAGATCAAATAATATCATGCTTAATATATATATATTTTAATATTCATCTATTTGGCTGTGCCAAATCTTAGTTGCAACATGTGGCATCCATTTGCAACATGGAGTCTTAGCCACTGGACCACCAGGGAAATCCTCATGCTTAATATGTTAATTAATTCAGCTTACAAACATTTATTAAAAGTTTTCTAGGCATCAAATACTGCACTGTTAGATGGTGTTGTAAAAATGAGAGACTTAGATTTTGATAGTTTAGTATGAAAGTTACGTGCTATGGTGGCTCAGACAGTAAAAGCGTCTGTTTGCAATGCAGGGGACCTGGGTTCTAGGGGGAAAGTTAGATAGGTAAAAAGTACATATAGCAGAGGGTATCAAGTGCTTTAATAAAACAACAAAAACAGCAACAACAACAAAGTTATGTAAACACAATAAATCCTGAATAAATTTGTCATGCTAAGGTATTCAGATTGTACTCCTTAGGCAACAGTTTCCCAGAAAGGGACATTAAGCAAGGAATACAATAAATTTGATTTAAATTAACTGGAACTCCGTAGCAGGAATGGATGAGATGCCCACCAATCTATTTCATTTTTCTGACCACAGGAGAAACCATTTCCCAATCTTTCTTGCATTTAGGCTGAGATGATGATATCATTGTGTTCTGGACAATAGGCCAAAAGAGTGCATGCCAACACTGCTGTTAAGGGCAGTCTGTGGCACACTGTCCGTTGTTTCTTACTGGTCCCCAATGATATAAATACAGTCATTGAGAGTAGGACTTTAAAACCTTTATCTCAGTTTGACAAAGTCATTTAAAATCTACTGATATTGATACTTTAAAAATGTACTTACAATCTGTGTGCCTTCTACTTTCATTGTGTTGTTTCTATTAAATCTTTAAGAATAACACGTGCATTTAAACTTTCCTGGTGATCTAGCAGTTAAGAATCTACCTCCCAATATAGGGAACCTCCAGTAGCATATTTGGCACCTACCAATCTGGGGAGTTCATCTTTCAGTGTCCTATCTTTTTGCCTTTTCATACTGTTCATGGGGTTCTCAAGGCAAGAATACTGATGTGGTTTGGCATTCCCTTCTCCAGCGGACCACATTCTGTCAGACCTCTCCACCATGGCCCCTCCGTCTTGGGTGTCCCCATGCAGCATAGCTTACTTTCATTGAGTTAGACAAGCTGTGGTCCGTGTGATCAGATTGACTAGTTGTCTGTGATTGTGGTTTCAGTCTGCCTGCCCTCTGATGCCCTCTCTCAGTGCCTACCATCCTACTTGGGTTTCTCTTACCTTGGATGTGGGGTATCTCTTCACGGCTGCTCCATCAAAGCACAGCTGCTGCTCCATACCTTGGACAAGGGGTATGTCCTCTCAGCTGCCTCCCCTGACTTTGGATCTGGGGTAGCTCCCCTCGGCTGCTCCTGCACTTTATTTCTGCTTTATTGACTATGCCAATGACTTTGACTGTGTGGATCACAATAAACTGTGGAAAACTCTGAAAGAGATGGGAATACCAGACCACCTGGCCTGCCTCTTGAGAAACCTGTATGCAGGCCAGGAAGCAACAGTTAGAACTGGACATGGAACAACAGACTGGTTCCAAATAGAAAAAGGAGTACATCAAGGCCGTATATTGTCACCCTGCTTATTTAACTTATATGCAGAGTACATCATGAGAAACGCTGGACTGGAAGAAACACAAGCTGGAATCAAGATTGCCGAGAGAAATATCAATAACCTCAGATATGCAGATGACACCACCCTTATGGCAGAAAGTGAAGAAAAACTAAAGAGTCTCTTGATGAGAGTGAAAGAGGAGAGTGAAAAAGTTGACTTAAAGCTCAACATTCAGAAAACGAAGATCATGGCATCTGGTCCCAACACTTAATGGCAAATAGATGAGGAAACAGTGGCTGACTTTATTTTCATGGGCTCCAAAATCACTGCAGATAGTGATTGCAGCCATGAAATTAAAAGACACTTACTCCTTGGAAGGAAAGTTATGACCAACCTAGACTGCATATTAAAAAGCAGAGACATTGCTTTGTCAACAAAGGTCTGTCTAGTCAAGGCTATTGTTTTTCCAGTGGTCATGTATGGATGTGAGAGTTGGACTATAAAGAAAGCTGAGCACTGAAGAATTTATGCTTTTGAATTGTGGTGTTGGAGAAGACTCTTGAGAGTCCCTTGGACTGCAAGGAGATTCAACCAGTCCCTCCTAAAAGAGATCAGTCCTGGGTGTTCATTGGAAGGACTGATGTTGAAGCTGAAACTCCAATACTTTGGCCATCTGATGCAAAGAGCTGGCTCACTTGAAAAGACCCTGATGTTGGGAAAGATTGAAGGCAGGAGGAGAAGGGGACAACAGAGGATGAGGTGGTTAGATGGCATCACCGACTCAATGGACATGGGTTTGGGTAGACTCCGGGAGTTGGTGATGGACAGAGAGGCCTGGCATGCTGAGATTCACGGGGTCACAAAGAATCGGACACGACTGAGCGACTGAACTGAACTGAACGTAGAAGACACAGTTCAATCCNGAAGGGGACAACAGAGGATGAGGTGGTTAGATGGCATCACCGACTCAATGGACATGGGTTTGGGTAGACTCCGGGAGTTGGTGATGGACAGAGAGGCCTGGCATGCTGAGATTCACGGGGTCATAAAGAATCGGACACGACTGAGCGACTGAACTGAACTGAACGTAGAAGACACAGTTCAATCCCTGGTCTGGAGGATTCCACATGCCTCCAGGTCAACTAAGCCTGTGAGCCACAACTACTGAGCCCACAGGCTCTTGAGCTTGTGATCCACAACAAGAGAAGTTACTGCAACAAGAAGCCCATGCACCCCAACTAGAGAGTAATCCTTGCTCGCTGCAACTACAGAAAGCCAATGGACAGCAATAAAGACCCAGCATAGTCAAAAATAAATACATAATTTTTTTAAAAAAGAGTCACAGGGATGGGCTTCTTCTGATCCCTAAAATACTCACTGTATTCCTCCATATACTCTCTCTCTCACGATAACTGAGCAGAGTCAGAGCCTGGAATCAGAAAATGGAAGAAGCCTGGATGCCAAGCTCACCAGTTAGAAGAGAACCAGCGGACCCACAGTTCCAAAGGACTCACACTGGAATCTTCCTCAATGAGAATTAAACTGTTATTGTTTTCGGTCATTAAAATTTGGGATAGTTTGTTATAGTGACTGAGTTATCTGACAAAGGGCAAAAAAGAGATTCTTCTCTCTATAATATGTCATACTATTCCAGTTTTATCTCCAGTCATACAGGTCATGCCTTTTCACACCTCTATTTCCTTACTCATGTTGTTAGCTTAATCGTCACTTGAAAAATCTCAGCCAGTGACACCTAGAAAATGTCCACATTCTCCTTTCCACATTCTCCTTTTTTGTCTCTTTCTGTATCTATCATTCTGAATCAAATACAGTATCGTTCCAGATATTTAAATCTATGGTAATCTAAATATATGAAAAGATCCTAAAAAATAGACATAAAAAGAACAGGTATGCATCAAAATTTAGTATATGGTAATAATAAAGGCATTTCAAGTCAGTGAGTAAAAGTAGTACAGTTAACACATTATGTTGGGATAACTGGTTAGCCATTTGGGTGGGGAGAGAAATCTGGATCATTATCATAATTATGCCTAAGTACTCAAATACAAGATTTAAACATAAAAGCAACAGCAGTAAAGATAGGTGCCTGGCATTTTTAATCTTTGCATATAGAAGATCTTTTAAAACATAATCCCTAAACAGAGTGGAGAAATAATTCACAAAGACTTCACATATATCATAAATCATTAGAAAAGATGAAGAACCTAGTAGCAAAGTGAAAAAGATATACAAAGTGTAATTCACATATTAAAACAGCCAAAAGACATGTGAAAATATATTTGTCATCTCATCAGAACTTAAACTTCATGAAGGAATAATTCTTTTCAAGTTTGCTCATCAAGATACTCTACAACTTAGGTCAGTCTCTGTGAATATTCACTTGGTAAGCAAAAGACCTACTGACTGAATGAATGAATGAAGAAATAAATCATTAAACAAATACCAATCTGCTCTCTTCTTATTTTGATCATTAGGTTAGCTTACTAAAGATTTGTTCATATACAATGCAACTTAAGTGGTATAAAAGTTTCTCATACTCATTTACATGTATGAGTCATGTGCTTTTCAGTCCAAAATTCCAATTAGAAGCATTAACCTAGAGAATAGATCATCTAACAATGTAAAAGTATATATTTGTTTTACAAGCCTAGGTAAATATTAAATACAATATACTTTTAAAGGTATCTGTTTATGGTTTGTGAAAGCGATAAGAACTAGGTGAACTAAAATTCTAGAATGAGACTATCTTAAAATAAGCTGGTACTGATTGCCATTCATCTTGTTTCTTGGGGCATTTTTCAGATCTGGATATGTATTAAGTATTGAGTCAAGGGGAAGAATAACACTATGGGAAAGAATAACTAGCAAAGCTTTTAGCGGTGACACAAGGGTAGGAACCTAGACTGGATACTGAAGAGGATTCAGAGGCATGATTTGTTTTCTCTACAAAATATTTTCTAAATATTAGGGTTGAATGGAGGGTGGGAGTATAAGGTCAACAGTTTAAAAGGCAGAATGAAATTATCCACATATTATTTTACTAAGGAAAAAAAAAAACAATTTTCTAAACGAAGGAGTTTACCTCAAAATATCGCCACTCTACTTGTTAAGACATTACCAAACTTTGAAGCTGTTTTGAGGTGGGAGGCTAAAGAGATAAGATATAAATCCCTGAAGGTGAAGAATAAATCTCTGCAGTTTTCAAGACAAAGGAGACAAATATCCACAAGGCTTTCAATAAAAATCTTAGGGTAATAAATCCATAGGAACAACAGCAGACCAGAACTAGACTGAATCTCTTTAAAGCTAAAATCAAACCCAACACTGGATAAGGAAATAGCAACCCACTCCAGTGTTCTTGCCTGGAGAATCCCAGGGGTGGGAGAGCCTGGTGGGCTGCCACCTGTGGGGTCGTACAGAAGTCAGACACAACTGCTGCAACTTAGCAGCAGCAGCAAACCCAACACGGCTCAACTCAAACCTTGGCTGAACTGAAGCAATCAGATCCTCTCTGTCTGCAAAAGAAGGAAACAATCTCTGATGAAACACAGTTATAGAGGGCCTTTGCAGTTCCTTTATTCACAATGTCTGGCATATCATCAAAAATTATTAGATATATAAAGAGGCAAGACCAACTGACAAAGACAAATATAACAGAAACCAACCCAAAGATGAAGCAGATCAGAGATAGATATATGGCCTATGGGCCATATATTGACAATGTCTCTTTTTATAAAAATGTTTTATTGAAATGTAGCCATATTCATTTATGTATGTATCATATATAACTGCTTCTATGTCATAACAGTGGGTTGAGTAACAAAGAGAGATCATGTAAGTGAACGAGCCTAAAGTCTTTACTGTCTGGCCCTTTACAAAACAAGTATTCCAGTCCCTGAAGTAGATAACAGAGTTGACAAGTGGGGATTATAAAATAAATGTTAATAATATTTTAAAGATACTAATGGAAAAGAAGGACAAAATAAGTAAGTTTCACCAGAAAGTTGAAATTTATTTTAAAGACGGATTAAATATCTATTCTAGAACTTACAAATACGGTATCTGAATTTAATGAAAGATAAGTTTATGAGCAGACTCTTCACAGAAAAATACAGGATTAAGAAACTTAAAAACAAGTCATAGAAAAATATAAATTGAAGTGTGGAATGAATAAAACATGTAAATATCAGATACGAGCACAGGAGATGTGTGTCAAAAATATGTGTAATTGAAATTCCATAAGAAGAAGAAAGAGAAGGCAAAAGCAATATCTAAAGCCATATCATTTGAAAAATTTCTAAAACTACTGAAAGATATCAACCTGCAGACTCAATAAGTTCTGAGCAACCTCAGCAGAATAAACAAAAAGAAAACCACATGTTGGTATATTATAGAAAAGTTTCTGGAACCAAAGACAAAATTAAAAAAAAAAAAAAAAAAAAACCACCTTAAAGGCAGTCATAGAAAAAAGGACATTACCTGACAAAAAGGTAAGGCTTCTCAAAAGAATTAATGGAACTCAAAAAACAATGAAAAATCATCTTTAAGATGAAAGAAAGCAACTGTCAACTCAGTATTGGTTACCTAGCAAAATGTAACCTCCAAAAATGAAGGCAGAGTAAAAACTATTTTCAAACAAAAAAATAAAAGTTGAGTGACTTTTCCATCAGAAGACATGCCCTAAAAGAAACATAAAAGGGAATTTTTCAGTAGAAAGAAAATATTCCCAGATGAAAACAGTGAAAATGTGAGAAGGAAAGAACACCAGAAAGGATAAAAAGGATAAAACATGACTACATATAAATGAATATTGATGGCACAAAACAATAAATACAATGCCATGTGAAGTGTCTGATATATTTAGAACTACAATGCATGGCTAATGCCAAACAGAAATAACAATAAAGTTAGAAAAGGCTAAATGGTGAAATTTTTATAGAATTTTTAGATGAATCAAGAAGTGATAAAATCCAATGATTTTTATTATATTCTAATAAGTCAAAGATGTATGTTGTTACTGTTCCAGTGAAAAGGAGAAAAAGAGGAATGAGTTTTTTTCTTTCTTGTTCTTGAGAACAAAGGAGATAAAGAGAACAGTGAGCAGGCCTGAACAGACCTAGTTTTTTTGTAACTAAGTTTGCTTTTCTGCCCTCTAACACTGCAGGAGCTTCACTTCACACCTATTTACCTTTGACTCTATACTCACTGGAAAAGACCCTGATGCTGGGAAAGACTGAGGGCACAAGGAGAAGCTGGTGACAGAGGATGAGATGGCTGGGTGGCATCATCGACTCAATGAACATGAGTCTGAGCAAACTCTGGGAGACAGTGAAGGACAGGGAAGCCTGGGGTTCAGCAGTCCATGAGGAAATGACTGAGTGAACCACAACTATGCTAAATACATTCTTGAGGAATGGACCTACTGTGTTCTCCTCTCCTCTGAGAATTAAAGCCACCTTTCTATTTCTTGCAAACTGTCTCCGTATTTTTTATTCAGCTTCGGTGTGAAGAGGAAACATTAAAATTTTACATAACCTCCTGCTCCTTCTGCCTCTGTAACTCAGCTTACTCCTTGCAAAGTCTGGATCACATAGGTCTCAGAAAGTGGGGACTCACAATACTAGGAACTAGAGCTTATCTCACTCACCCTTTGCAATCGCCCAGCCTCTGCAAACCCACAAACTCAATTAATCAGGCCTGTCTGTGTATTAAAACTCTTTAACCCCTTTGTTTGGGGCTCAGAGCTTGGAGTGTTAACTCCTCTGGGCCTGCTGGCATAATAAACCTGAGTTCTCTAACTCTCCAAATGTGGTGCTTGGTTTCTAGAGTACTGGTTTCTGCAACAGGTGGGCAAAGAAAGCCAAGATTTTGGCCAGCAACATTACCCCTAAGGTAACAATTAAAATATTAGGAAAATAATGTAAACTAGGAAATGGCAACCCACTCCAGTATTCTTGTCTAGAGAATTCCATGGACAGAGCGGCCTGGTGGGCTACAGACCATGGGGTTGCAAGGAGTCGGACATGGCTGAGCAACTAACACTTTTACTTTTCATTAAAGTTATAAACTGCCCATAATTCCATGAAGTTCAAATGGTTTACTTCACTGCATACTCCACTGAAATATTAAAATTGTCAGATTGTATTAAAAATCAAACATTTAACTATAATGTACTTAAAAAACACATGCACTAAGTTATATATACATATATACATACAAAAAAGAAGAAGGTTAAGGCAAAATAACAATCCTGGAGATGCAGATTTTCATAAGTATAAAGGGATCAATCCCACAGAAATAGCACAATTCTAAATCTATTTATCTCTAAAATACAGCTTTCATAAAATCAAAGCAAGAATCGCTACAACTAAAAGGAGAATTAGGGACTTTCATGGTGGTCCAGTGGTTAATACTCTGGACTTCCACTGCAGGGGAGCATAAATTCAGTCCCTGGTCAGGAAACATGCTGTGTAGCATGGCCAAAAAAAAAAAAGAGAGAGAGAGAGAACTGGACCCATTAGCAGTACAATAAGAGAGTTTAACACACCTCCTGCAATAGCTGATAAAAGAAGAGACAGGAATTGGCAAGGACATAGAAAATCTGAACAAAAGAGTTAATGAACTGGACCTAATTAACACACATATAACACTGCACCCAAAACCAGAATTTTTAAAAATTTTTCTGAGTACAGGTAGAGCATTTGCCAAAATCAACTATGCATTGGACAATATGGACAATAAAGAGCTCTACATTTCAAAATATTGAAATCATTCACAGTAAAGTTTGTGACTATTCATGGGATTAAGCCAGAAATTAGTAACAGATACCCAAAATGCAAACCAAAGCCACAGTGGTATGCCAGCACAGTGGGTGGTGGGAGGAGAAAAGAAGTACATATGAAGATGTAATGAAAACGTAAAGCAACTGGAGATTCTCCCATAAATTAGTGCACCTCTTTATCAGTTTCTAAACAGGTTGAATATGCACATACTAAACACATGCATACGTGCATGCATGCTCAGTCATGTCTGACTCTGCAACCCCATGGACTGTAGCCTGCCATGCTCTTATAGAATTTTTCAAGCAAGAATACTGGAATGGGTTGCCATTTCCTCCTCCAGGGGATCTTCTGACCCAGGGATCCAACTCAAGTCTCTTGCGTCTCCTGTGTTGGCAGGGGTATTCTTTACTGCTAGCATCACCTGGGAAACTACATGAATACTACATGGAGTACATGAATACTACATGAATCGCTCCCAGATATACAGCCAACAGAATACATGTTCAGCAAAAGAAATGTATCTAACTGTTCACATCAACTCTATCTGAAATAGACAATTGAAACCAACAGACAATTGAAATAGACAATCGAAGCCCAACTGACCAGTAGAATAGATACACATATTTTGGTATTTTCATATAATGGAATACTATAGAGCAATGAGAGTTAATTACATGCAATGATATCAATGTTCACCAAAATCAGCCACAAAAATATTGATTTTATAAGAACTAGAAAATTTTCCAAACTAATTCTACATGGATTATGGTTATTCTCAGGAATGTAGTGACTGGAAGGATATCTTGGATGCTAGTAATGTTTTTGATCTTACGCTGGTCATACAGTTGTGTGTAGCTCAGAAAATTCATCAAGACTATACATGTATAATATGTACACATTGTGTGTGTATATCTCCATAAAATGCTTAAAAATAATTGCAATTGTAGGAATTGAAAAAGTACAATTTTGACCATAGGAGTAGATAACTGAATTCAGTTCAGTTCAGTTCAGTCGCTCAGTCGTGTCTGACTCTTTGAGACCCCATGAATTGCAGCACGCCAGGCCTGCCTGTTCATTACCATCTCCCAGAGTTCACTCAGACTCACATCCATCGAGTCAGTGATGCCGTCCAGCCATCTCATCCTCGGTCGTCCCCTTCTCCTCCTGCCCCCATTCCCTCCCAGCATCAGAGTCTTTTCCAATGAGTCAACTCTTCACATGAGGTGGCCAAAGTACTGGAGTTTCAGCTGTAGCATCATTGCTTCCAAAGAAATCCCAGGGTTGATCTCCTTCAGAATGGACTGGTTGGATCTCCTTGCAGTCCAAGGGACTCTCAAGAGTCTTCTCCAACACCACATTTCAACACCACAGTTCTTTGGCGCTCAGCCTTCTTCACAGTCCAACTCTTACATCCATACATGACCACAGGAAAAACCATAGCCTTGACTAGACGGACCTTAGTCAGCAAAGTAATGTCTCTGCTTTTGAAAATGCTATCTAGGTTGGACATAACTTTTCTTCCAAGGACTAAGCGTCTTCTAATTTCATGGCTGCAGTCACCATCAGCAGTGATTTTGGAGCCCCAAAAAATCAAGTCTGACACTGTTTCCACTGTTTCCCCATCTATTTCCCATGAAGTGATGGATGGAGCATTCTTTTGCATTGCCTTTCTTTGGAATTGGAATGAAAACTGATTTTTTCCAGTCCTGTGGCCACTGCTGAGTTTTCCAAATTTGCTGGCAGATTGAGTGTCCCCTCATTCAAGGTAAGGAGCAGCGGCTGTGCTTTGCTGAAGCAGCCGTGAAGAGATACCCCACACCCAAGGTAAGAGAAACCCAAGTAAGATGGTAGGTGTTGCAAGAGGGCATCAGAGGGCAGACATACTGAAACCATACTCACAGAAAACTAGTCAATCTAATCACACTAGGACCACAGCCTTGTCTAACTCAATGAAATCAAGCCATGCCTGCAGGGCAACCCAAGACGGGTGGGTCATGGTGGAGAGGGCTGACAGAACGTGATCCACTGGAGAAGGGAATGGCAAGCCACTTCAGTATTCTTGCCTTGAGAATCCCATGAACAGTATGATAACTGAATTAGAATAGAGGTAAAATTTATGGAAGATGAGAATGTCAAGAATATAAGCAGCCTAAATCCTAGATACATTGTCTAAATGCATGCTGGGTGTCCTCCACATAAAGGCAGAACTTGAGGAAGACTGTGAGTCAGTTGCTAAAATGGATAAGAGAGTGGAATGTAGAGATGGGAAGATATCATTCCTGAAAAAGTTCATAGGATGGGAGCTTTTAACAGAATAGTGAAAAAGAAATGATTTAGAATGAAAATCGTGAAAAAAAAAAAAGAGCCCATTTCCCCAAAACATGACACATGGATTAAAGGAAATAAGAATCCCCTACTTTGGAAGAAGCCAAGTCAAACAAAAGACTCAGGATAGAGCTGTATATTTGTTACTGAAGGAACCAGAAGAGATACCTAGTCAAACATTTAGGAATATAGAAACTGCAGAAATGAGGTTCCAGAGAGAACGCTAGAAAGATTTGAGCAGGGGAGGGTAAAAGGAAGTAGGGTTAGAGGACAAGGGATAATGACATAGAAAGTGTGAACAAACAGAGGACCAAAACACTATATGTAACCAAGAGTAACTTGTTTCTGAGGATGTCTCAATCTGCATGAGTGAACTTCCAACTCGATTACCCGGGTCACGGGGTTCTTTCAGTGCTTGAAAATTGTGACATATGTTGACTGTGAGATGCCTGGGGAAAGAGAGAAACAGGGACAAGTGGTGCCCCCACTTCATACTACATTCCCCAACCTCACATGGTCTCAGTCACTTTGACCTGGAAGCTGCACTGGAGATTACGCACTCCAAGCAAGTATATGATATAAGAACTCTTATATAGCAGCGAAGAAATCTACTTTCTTCTTTAAGACCCCAAGCAATGGAGAAGTGATAGCCTCAGTCAATCGCCTTCTTCAATTTTAAGCAACTTGAATGATTAGAAAGTTCTTCCTAATCTGGAAACCACATCTGCCTCCATGTAATTCCCATATATTAGTTCTAGTTCTGCCTGCTGGAGCCAAACAGAGAAAGCCTGCTTCCTGTTCCACATGACAGCACATCAAATATTTATTGACAGTTCTCATGTCACCAGTGTTTTCTCCAGGCCAAACTCCCTTAGGTCCTAGCTGTCTCAGAATCGATGGACTATGGAAGCACAGATGATGTATCCTTCATTTCCAAACCACTAACACCTGTTCCAGATACTAAATGGTAGCAAAATAAATAAATTCCTGGTCAGCATTTACACCTGGGGCTCCACTAACATATAATAAGAGAAGTCTGCATATGGAAAACCAAATGATTCACCTTCAAAGCAATACCGCTGTATGGATAAATGCATGCTCTGTCTCTACTCTTCAAACAGCAAAAATACTTTAGACTCCACAAGTATATTGGTTTTAAAGAATCACAATTACAGTTCCATGGTTGGTAACTACTAGCTATAAAACACTGATTTTATGAGAATTGTAGGTCAAGTGAACTGAACTATGAAATAGCAAATGTGTCTAAAGATCACATTCTGTCACAAAGTTAAGTTACATTTGTACTCCAAAACTCTACCTTGGAAAACTTGGGAATAAAGAATTGTTTCAGGAGACTCAAATAATATCTCCTTTTTGTAGTCAATGTCTGCTTGTTTCAGAAGTGGCCTCTGGACACACTGGAAGCAGGAAAGGGTCAGGGAAACATATTTTCTCTCTAGTGAGAAGAAATGTCCATGAGTCGAGTAGTATGGTGATTATTGACTATCACTCTTTCTGCATATATTTCTAACATGGTGTATCACCACAAATCACAACTCTTGCCCAACCTACTGCAAACTCCAAGCACCTCCTTTGAGCAGAGTCCTGTGTTAGATGCGAAGGTGAGCTCACTGAGTATGTATCTCTCTTCTCTAAGTCGCTCAATGGTGTCCAAATCTTTGCTAATCCATGGTCTGTAGCCTACCAGGCTCCTCTGTCCATGGGATTTTCCAGGCAATAGTACTGGAGTGGATTGCCATTTCCTTCTCCAGGGGAATCTTCTGGACCCAGGGATCAAACCCAGGTCTCCCGCATTGTAGACAGACGCTTTACCACCTGAGCCACCAGGGAAGTCCATTCTCTTCTCTAAAGAACTTCCAATTTAGTCCAGCATATAAGAGTAAAGCTTCAGTATGACTAACATAGAGTGATCAGTCATTGCATGTGTGAAGGCATGGGTGATGAATGAACATAAGCATATATATACCTATAATAACAGAGTTGCATATAATTCCTGGCTTTACCATCAATTGACACCATGACCCTTGACCAATCATTAAAGCTGTATGGCTGACATCAGAGGGATAATAGCTACTTTTGTATTACATGGCTCTACTTCTCCAGTCTTCTTACTTCAACATGGCATGGAATATCACTGATGTCTCCCTCCTCACTGAAATGGGTTCTCCAGCTTTTTCATAACACTGTACTCTACTGATTCTTCTTCTCCACTGGCTGCCCCCTTACAGTCTGTTCTGTTTTCTATTATGTCTATAGTTTTCAAAATTGGATTTGTAAAACTCAGCATTCAAAAAACTAATATCATGGCATCCAGTCCTATCACTTCATGGCAAATAGATGAGGAAACAGTGGAAACAGTGACAGACTTTATTTTCTTGGGCTCCAAAATTACTGCAGATGGTGACTGCAGCCATGAAATTAAAAGACATGTGTTCCTTGGAAGAAAAGCTATGACAAACCTTTACAGTGTATGAAAAAGTAGAGACGTTACTTTGCCAACAAAGGTCCATGTAGTCAAAGCTATAGTTTTTCCAGTAGTCGTATATGGATGTAAGTGTTGGACCATAAGGAAGGCTAAATGCTGAAGAATTGATGCTTTTGAACTGTGGTGTTGGAGAAAACTCTTGCAAATCCCTTGGACTGCAAGGAGACCAAACTAGTAAATTCTAAAGAAAAACAATCCTGAATATGCATTGAAGGGACTGATGCTAAGGCTGGAGCTCCAATACTTTGGCCACCTGATGTAATGAGTCAACTCACTGGAAAAGACCCTGATTTTGGGAAAGATTAAAGGCAAGAGGAGAAGGGGACGACAGAGGATGAGATAGTTGGATGGCATCACTGACTCAATGGCCATGATTTTGAGCAAGCTCCAGGAGATGGTGACGGACAGGGAAGCCTGGCGTGCTATGGTTCATGGGGTTGCAAAGAGTCAGACACAATTGAGTGACTGAACAACAACAAAGTTAGACTGCTCCAAGATTTGGTCCTATAACACCTTCCCTTTTCTACTTGTATTTATTCTATATGGACTCTTATCTAATACCAAAGATTTAAATATTGTCCCACTTTCGCTGACTCCCAAAATTGAATCTCCAGGTCTCATCTTCCCTCTAAGTTCCAAACTATAGTTCTAGTTACCTTAACACATTTTTACAAATGCTATGAGTATGTCTATTAAGTGTCTCAAGCTAAACATTTCCAATTCAAAAAATGTGGCTTTCCCTCTTTTAAAATCTGTTCTCCCTTAACTCTGCCATTCTTAATAAACATAATTCTATTCACAAAGGTCCTAAAGCCAAGGATAAGGCATAACCCTTGAATAATAGTTTCCTCCTCTAGGAAATCTACCAGAAAGTCATTTTGACCAGACTTCCAGAACATATCCCAGGTCAGTTACCTCCCTTCCACTTTCCCTGTTGCTGCTGCTACTGCTACCAAGTCACTTCAGTCGTGTCTGACTCTGTGTGACCCCAGAGATGGCAGCCCACCAGGGTCCCCCATCCCTGGGATTCTCCAGGCAAGAACACTGGAGTGGGTTGCCATTTCCTTCTCCAATGCGTGAAAGTGAAGTCGTTCAGTCATGTCTGACTCTGTGCGATCCCAAGGACTGCAGCCTACCAGGCTCCTCCGTCCATGGGATTTTCCAGGGCTCTTTCCCTGTTGCTATTCTAATCCAAGTCCTGGCCTAGCTTCTTTCACCTGGATTAGGTCTTCTAATTAGCCTCCTTTCTGCCACTCTACCGGAGAAGGCAATGGCACCCCACTCCAGTACTCTTGCCTGGAGAACCCATGGATGGAGGAGCCTGGTGGGCTGCAGTCCATGGTGTCGCTAAGAGTCGGACACGACTGAGTGACTTCACTTTCACTTTTCACTGTCATGCATTGGAGAAGGAAATGGCAAGCCACTCCAGTGTTCTTGCCTGGAGAATCCCAGGGACAGAGGAGCCTGTTGGGCTTCTGTCTATGGGGTCGCACAGAGTCGGACACGACTGACGCGACTTAGCAGCAGCAGCAGCAGCCGCCACTCTACACATGTCAGAGTGACTAATCCTTAAAATTTTTTTAACTAGGATCAGGCTATTTAGCTGCCTAAAAAACACTCTAACGGCTTTGCTGCCGCTGCTGCTGCTGCTAAGTCACTTCAGTCGTGTCCAACTCTGTGTGACCACACAGACGGCAGCCTACCAGGCTCATTCCCATAGTCTTCTGAGAAATTTCCTGGAATGTAAAGTACCCACAGCAGCCATGAGAGTGCTCTTAGATGGCCAAACAGAAGCCCAGCTGACACAGCTGTTGAGCTTTGGTAATCATTGCTGTCTTTGCCTCAAAGCTAAGTCTCCCTCAGTCAATGACTGAGCTTGGTCAAGACGTTAAGGCAGACCCGCTCCTAGTGTTACTGAATCCAAGCTCTGTCTGCTCCCTGCACACGTGTTCAGGCAAGGAATGAAAGAAAGTGAAAGTGAAGTCGCTCAGTCATGTCCAACTCTTTGTGACCCCATGGACTGTAGCCTACCAGGCTTCTCCATCCGTGGAATTTTCCAGGCAAGAATACTGGAGTGGGTTGCCATTTCCTTCTCCAGGAGATCTTCCTGAACCAGGAATTGAACCCAGGTCTCCCTCATTGTAGCAGATGCTTTATTGTCTGAGCCACCAGGCAAGGAATAATGACTTTATTTCGAAAGCCGGGTGTCTGAGAAGATGGCGGGCTAGCACCCTAGTGTACCATCTCACTGGGGTCTGGATGCCAGTTTCTTTTATATAACAGACACAGGGAGGAGGTAGGAAAGTAAAGTAAAAAGGCCATTGGTCTTGCAAAATATCTCCTGGCTTGGCCAGCATGGGGATGGGATGTATTCTTTTCTGCAGCCATTCACAGGTGGGCAGGGTCAGACTTTCTCCCTCTGAGCTGAGCAAAGGCACTTTAGTTTAACTTTCAGGTAGAGGGGGCAGGGTTCCCCAAGGCAGACTGTTAGGTATGCTTACAGCTATAGACAGCATCTTTTCCATGACTACAGAAGCAACAGCAATGAAAAACCAAAGCTAAAGAAACAGATCCAACATAGAGTCAGATTCTGTTCTTCCCTGTCATGCCAGGAGCTGCAGGTCTTTTCTTACAGCCATGTTTTATCTTGAAGACTTGTGGATGGATTTGCCAAAAAGTAGACTGTGCAGCAATCTATGACACATTCACCCAAGCTTCCTCTGCACCTCTCTCTCCACTGAAGGTCACCTTGCATTAAGGTGTGTCAGTTCTCCTCAACTGCCTCCCTACCTGCCCTTGCACAGACATTTCCACTAGTAAATCACATGCATATGTAAACCCTTCTTTGTGCCGGCTTCTCAGAGGACTCCAATTAAAACAGCATAAAAAATTGACCCTGTGACATTAATGATTTTTAAAATCTGTGCATCATAATTTAGAATATATGTTTATATTGTTACAATATTCATCCCACATACAACATTGTCCCCGTTTTATACATTAGGAGCTGAGACTCAGAAAGAACAAATGACATATGCCAAGAATCATATAAACCAAATGTAAAAGTACAATTTGCCTTTTAATTCCAAACTCTTTCCACCATAGCAGTAGCTATCAGTTGCCTTCCTCTGTACCACAGAGGGCATCCAAGATTCCTAAAAGACTGAAAACTGCCACAACATGCAAGCGTGTGTAATAAGTCGCTTCAGTCGTGTCCAGCTCTTTGCGGCCCAATGGACTGTACCCCATCAGGCTCCCCTGTCCATGGGATTCTCCAGGCAAGAATACTGGAGTAAGTTGTCATGCCCTCCACCAGAGGATCTTCCTGACCCAGGGATGGAACCTGCATCTCCTTTGTCTCCAGCATTGGCAAGCGGGTACTTTACCACACATCTGCATCTAAATGATACACATCTTTGTACCTTGGTTTTGACTTACCCTAGGGTCATGCATTTAGTCAGGAAGGACAGAATGCTTCGCATTTTTATTCTACATGACATCCTTCTTGGGCAGTAACACAGACACTCTACATTATGCAAATGCATTTTCTCCTGGCCCCTCATTATTTTAAAGAATCAAATCTACCAAAGGTCAATGTCTTTGTCAGCAACGGGGTGGATTCTGGCAGTGTGACGTGACAAAGCTGCAGCCTGTTAGCAGTCTTTGTCAGCAGCAGCCTGTGAGCCTACTTCTCTTGCCCTAGCAAGGCAATTTCACTTTCCCTTCAGACCAGCCTAGAAGAAAAAAATTTCCTTCTCTTTTAATGTTTAAAAGTCAGATCCACCCACTTCTCCAAATGCCCAGCAGAATTGATGCTGGCTGTTTGGAAGGGTCACTTTTTATCGAAACTTTATTGCAAAAAATTTCCACTTCTTCACTCAGCTATCATGTTGGCACCAATTCTCCTGCTTTATGCTTCTCAAGGAGACTTAACCAACCCAAGACCAGATAGAAGGTGCAGCCATCAACTTTCAACTCCTGGGATATTCAAACCAACAGTTCTCAGTGATACCCTGCATTGTGTAAGAGTCCTCCATCATATTTGAATGACATGCCATCATTTCCTTCGGAAAAGCCCCGATCTACCAACATGAGTGCATGCTAAGTCACTTCAGTTGTGTGTGAATCTTTGCAACTCTTTAGACTATAGTCCACCAGTCTCCTCTGTCCATGGAATTCTCCGGGCAAGAATATTGGAGTGGGTTGCCTTGCCCTCCTCCAGGGGATCTTCCCAACCCAGGGAGTGAACCCATGATTCTTATATCTCCTACACTGGCAGGCGGGTTCTTTACCACTAGTGCCAGCTGGGAAGCCCTTACTAACGACACCCACAGATTTTTTGTACTGTATCTTTCAATACAAGTTTCCTGGTAAATTGTATATTTAAGTGTATTTTCATTTTGATATACAGGCATAGCAGGAAACCATTCATTGAAAACAAAAATATAAGGACAGAAAAGTTGTTTGCTGTCAGAATAATAGAGAAAGTGCCATATTTAAAAGATGGTTCTAAAATAATAAGAATGGCTTTCAAGTGTAGTTTACACATACTTCCTTGCCAATCTTTTTTTTTTTTTTTAATTTGCATCAACTAATAGCTTTATTATGTTTATCAAAGTTAAGGACACAACTGTGATTTTTAATCAAAGTCTGGTTAGTAATATGAAAATGCCATTATTCTGACATTATAAAAAATGAATTTTTCTAATAGCAACTTTACATGACAGTTCACTCATATAGCCCCCCTATTTTGAAGAAAAGTAAAACTGAAATGCACAGAGGAGAATTAAGGTTCCCAAGGTCATACATCCGGTTAGTTACTAAAGAGGGATTAGAATCCAGATTTGCTAGTACATAATTCATTTCCTGATCTGAGCTTATCCTGTAAATGCTTGAACCCTCTGATACACTCTGGTTCTTAACAATGTGGTGAAGGTGGTGGTTTAGTCACTAAATCACGTCCTACTCTTGTGACCTCATGGACTGTAGTCTGCCAGGCTCCACTGTTCATGGGTTTTCTCAGACAAGAATACTGGAGTGGCTTGCCATTTCCTTTACAGGGGATGTTCCCAACCCAGGGACCAAACCTGGGTCTCCTGCATTGCAGGTGGATTCTTTACTGACTGAGCCACTAGGGAATCCCTCTTAACAATGTAGTGATGAGTATATCTTGGTTTTATATTCCTAGATGTGTCCCCAGAGTAGGGGGGAACCACTTGTCAGGAGGTTTCACTGGTTTGGAGAGTGTAGGGCTTGAAGTGAGCTTTGAAGATTCAGGTAACCAAGAGAAGAAAAGCAACCAAGTGAATGGTCCCATAAGAGAAAAAAGTGGGAACATTTGGAGAGGAGTAAGTATATTCAGTTCAGCTGCTCAGTCATGTTCGACTCTTTGTGACCCCATGGAGAAAGTATATTACTATGTACAGAAAAAAATACTGTACAACAAATCAGGAGAAAGAAATGTGGGCCTCTTGGAAACTTACTGGAGAGGAAACGCTGGCTACATGTAACTGACTCAAGTGAAAGCTAGCCTGGATAAATATATAAGGCACAAAAATGGATGACAATGAAAGAGATCTTGGAATTTTCCAAGAATCTGAATTTCCATCCAGCCTCACATCTGATACATACTTGCAATAGGGATTTATAGCCTCCTGCTGTACTCACAAGTGGACGCACATTCCGCGTGACTTCTAAAAAAAGCTTGGATGTGGTTATTCTGAGAGCCAGTATGCACTGAGCAGTAGCACACAGTGCTGACTCTGGGACTGTGGATTCGACCTCGCAGCTCTGATCTGGACTGTGGTCACAGGAGAAAGAGGAAGCAACATATCATGGATCAATGCAAGGAAATGCCAAGGGCCATGAAAACAAGCAGGACCACTCTTAGCAAGGAAAAGAACCAGTGATATGCTTATAGAGAGGGAACTTGAGGGATCCAACACTACAGATGAATACAAAGGGAAGTTTAAAAAAAAAATCATCTTATGTTCCTCCTCCCCTAGGCTCTATTTTCCATTTCCATATAAAAGGCATCAGCCAGTGCTCAGATACCATCATTAAATTACAAATGTCTTTAAAAACATGTGTGGACCCATCTGAAACTTCCATCTCTGAAGCAAATGTATCTTCATAGATTGTTGCTGCTGCTGCTGCTGCTGCTAAGTCGCTTCAGTCGTGTCCAACTCTGTGCAACCCCAGAGATGGCAGCCCACCAGGCTCCCCCGTCCCTGGGATTCTCCAGGCAAGAACACTGGAGTGGGTTGCCATTTCCTTCTCCAATGCATGAAAGTGAAAAGGGAAAGTGAAGTCGCTCAGTCATGTCCGACTCTTAGCGACCCCATGGACTACAGCCTATCAGGCTCCTCCATCCATGGGGTTTTCCAGGCAAGAGTACTGGAGTGGGGTTAGGAGCAATCAAATGACAAAACAGAAGGTCTGCTGCCTGCATAAAGCATGTGGACAAGGATCAGAACTCAGGGAAGAAACCTAAGTCTTCCTTTCAAGCAAAAAGTAGGCCGTTAACTTATGTATTTAAATTGGTGCATGAACCCCACAGGGCAGAAAAAAAATCCAATGTACTCCAGAACCAAATTACAAGGTAGAAAAAGTTCAATTCACATAAATACATGGATTAACTGATCTGAGAATTGGGTTCAATTGTCACCTTTGGGAAAATCAAATCTGTCATATTAATAACAAGAGTATTAAGATGATCCTCCTATTCAAATGCTAATCACAATAAGGGCTTCTCTACATGTTATCGAGCAAAATAAAACATTTTTCAAATATAAAGATTCGGCAAACTTCGTAATACCTTGAGAGCCTTATTAAAAGTGTTCACACATTTAAATAAAATTAAATTCCAGCCTAATCACCTCAGGCAGATATCTTTCCCAGTGAGGTGGCTTTCCCCCAGGGTCCCATCTGAACAGCCACGCACGGGGGATTTCACAGTCATTTATCTCTCACGGCATTACAGATATTGAGTTCAGATTATTCATGTTACAAAACTGGTGGTTTAATGATCTGGAGGCCATGTCCACACTCCTAACACCTAATCACTTTGGCCGTGTAATAGCACTGAAGAGTGCTGATATTAAAGGAAAAAAGACACTTCCTAGAATAAGACTTATTTCTGAACAAGGCTGCCAAGTCTTTTTCCCTAAGCAGAATTGTCAATTTATATTCAGAATACTACAGCCCAGATTCGTCAGGTAGTTTGAAAATAAATGACAACCTCATTAGGGAAAGAAGCTTACAGTCCTGTGCCCTCCACACTCACAGCAACAAAGCCAGAGTCTCAATTCCAGACTCTGTGTCCCTTGAAGACTGTGTTCAACTATCCAGTCTAATGATGAGAATCATGAGGTACTCAGTAAAATCCTGTGGATTTATTATCATCGTTATGGAAAGTGTATTCGTTAGGACAGCGAATACCCAGCTACAGAAACTACCAACTTCTCAGCCTCTGCAGTGTAACACAATGCAGGCACATTCCCACTCATACTGTTGCAGAAACCAGTCATCGAGAAACCAAGCACCACACTTGGAGAGCTAGAGAACTCAGGTTTATTACGCCAGTGGGCCTGGAGGAGTTAACACTCCAAGCTCTGAGCACCAAACAAAGGGGTTACAGTTTTTACAGACAGGCTTTAGTGGGCAACACTAGCTGTTAACAGGCTGGTTTAAACTAAGGGGTTTTGTGCACATGTGATCAGCAATCATGAAGGGGATGGGGATGCCTGACCTTTACACAGACAGGCATGATTAAGCAGGTTTGCAGAGGCTGGGCAATTTCAAAGAGTAGGACAAGGGTGAGTGAGATAAGCTCCAGTTCCTAGTATTTTAAGTCCCCACTTTCTGAGACTATATGACCTACGTGATCCAGATTTTGCAAGGAGCAAGCTGAGTTACAGAGGCAGAACGAGCAGGAAGCCATGTGAAATTTTAACTTTTCCTCTTCAATAAACAATCCAATTGGCTTTTCGTCAGGCAGAATTCCAGTTCTTTCCATCTTGTGGCACCACCATATTTGAGGTATCCTCTCAGTCCTTCGCTGAAGTATTTACATTCACTCAGCCAACTCATAAAAAAGAGTATGCACTGATACTATCTTGGGACAAGGGAAAACAGATTGATGGGTAGGTCTCTGCTAAAATACATAGACTGATTGATTGTGTTTTAGTTAAAAGAGGGGATTGCATAGGAGAACATAGGGATAATGGTAGAATATGTGACAAAATTCCCAAAGGAAATCATAGTTTCAACAAGGATATTTCAAAAGTAAAAGGTTTTGCCCCATCCATCCAGTCTCCATCATCCACTGACTTACACATTGTGCATCTATTTTGTTTCACATCCTCAGAGCTAGAGTTGAGCCTTGGCATCCCCCTCTCCTTGTCCAAGAGCACCTAGGTTACTGGACAGGTGTGTGTGGAAGGGGAAACAATAAACAGAAGAATGCATTATGGTGGGAGCAAGAGCACGAAAAAGTGCAACTTCTTCTAGATTCTTCTTCATTTCTGTTTTAGTCTCAGAATGTCTTTTGTGACAATTTGCCTTTGAATTTTCATCCCTTGGTCTCACACAAGAGATATATATTGTGGATCTGCCCAAGAGCAAATAAAAGAGGGACGAATGCTTAAAATACATTGAATGAAAAGTGAAACCTAAGTGCTTAGTTTGTAGCAGAAACAATCCAATCATCATCATCATTTTCATGAGAATTTATCCTAAAGAAATCATTCAGTGGAAGCAGAATGTTACAGAAATCAATGTTTGTTGCAGAATCAGGTACAATAGTTAAAAAAATTAGAAATAGCCAAAATGTTCAATACTAACCTTACATTTACTGATTGGGTGTGACAGAATCATTAAAACTACACTAAGTTGGAAGATGGAAATATTTATGTCACTATTTTAATACAAGTAGACAGGGAGCTGTTTCTTTCACATAGACTATATATAATACACATAACAAATGAAAGTAATTGCTTTATTGGGGTGCTGAAGTGACAGGTAATTTTTAAAAGTCAAACATTATCTTTAATATTGCTACATCAACTTCTCAGTAATTAAAACAGTTATACCATCTGCATGTGGGAGGCAAAACATACAATTTATTATTCATTCTGAAAAAACTGTCACTTCACAAACTCACTAGCATTTGTTATCTAGAAGTTTTTATGTTGGTTTGGCTGCATACTCTTCCCCTCACAACTGTATTATTTTCCTTTTCACAAGCCATTGTTGTTCAGTTGCTAAGTTGTATCCAATTTTTTGCGACCCCATAAACTGCAGCACACCAGGCTCCTTTGTCCTCCATGATATCCCATTGTTTGCTCAAATTCATGTCCATCGAGTCAGTGATGGGATCCAACCATCTCATCCTCTGTCATCCTCTTCTCCTGCCCTCAACTTTTCCCAGCATCGGGGTTTCTTCCAATGAATTGGTGCTTCGCATCAGATGACCAAAGTATTGGAACTTCAGCATCAGTCTTTGCAATGAATATTTAGGGTTGATTTCCTTTAGGATTTACTGGCTTGATCTCTTTGCAGTCCAAGGGCCTCTCAAGTGTCTTCTCCAGCACAGTTTGAATGTAACAGTTCTTCTTTGCTTAGCCTTCTTTATGGTCCAACTCTCACATCCGTACATGACTACTGGAAAAACCATAGCTTTGACTATATGGATCTTTGTTGGCAAAGTAACGTCTCTGCTTTTTAATATGCTGTCTAGGTTTGTCATAGCTTTCCTTACAAGGAGTAAGCATTTTTTAATTTCATGGCTGCAGTCACTGTCTGCAGTGATGTGGGAATCCAAGAATATAAAATCTGTCACTGCTCCCACTTTTTTTCCTTACTATTTGCCATGAAATTTTTTTATTTTTCATAAGTTCAATTCAGTTGCTTAGTCATGTCTGACTCTTTGCAACCTCATGAATCGCAGCATGCCAGGCCTCCCTGTCCATCACCAACTCCTGGAGTTCACTCAAACTCACGTCCATCTAGTCGGTGATGCCATCCAGCCATCTCATCCTCTGTCGTCCCCTTCTCCTCCTGCCCCCAATCCCTCCCAGCATCAGAATCTTTTCCAATGAGTCAACTCTTCACTAAGTACTGGAGGTGGCCTAAGTACTGGAGTTTCAGCTTTAGCATCATTCCTTCCAAAAAACACCCAGGGCTGATCTCCTTTAGAATGGACTGGTTGGATCTCCTTGCAGTCCAAGATCCTCTCCCAAATCCTAGCTTTTCCTTGCTCTCTTCCAGCATATTCTCTCCAGAATTATAAGATTCCCTTTGCCCCTCAGAAAGCTGGATTTCTGGGCTGTAGAAACATCTCATGGGCATATCCATTCCCAGTAGTCATGATTTCAGTCTCCTCCCTAAAATTCAGAAAGTCTCTAAACCCAGGGGCACAAGCAATTGTGAGTTGTTCTGAGCTATACTTGAGGCAGGAAATAGACAGTGGTTGGAAGACAATGATAAATATCCTCTAGGGCTAAAAATTAAATATGGTAAAATATGTAAGTAAACTCTCAAATTAGGAGTAATAGCTCTGGAGTACATTGCTTCAGGACAAATTTGGATTCTTCTTACAGTAATCTTGGACAATTTTATTATATATTTCTGTGTAAGCAGAGCTGGAAAATTAATGGGTTGAAGCCATTGTGTATTTACATAAGTTTTAAAATATTTTTGATGAATTTTATCAAAATTTATTTTGATTTACAAATTACATTGCTGGGAGGATCTCTGTTAAAAAATATTTCTGTGACTCAGCTATTTCATCATGTGAAAAAAAGCAGAAGAGAGGTAGGATGAAAAGGCGCTGTAACTACACAGAGGCGGGATGCGGATTAGGTGAGATAACGAATGCACTTGCTTAGAACCGTACTTGGCATCTATGTATATTCAAATATGTTAGCTATTTTTTTCAGTAATGGTTATGAGAATGGAAAATATTTTTTCATACATGAAAGTGCAAGTTGCTCAGTCACGTCCAGCTCTGCGACCCCATGGACTATACAGTCCATGGAATTCCCCAGGCCAGAATACTGGAGTGGGTAGCATTTCCCTTCTCCAGGGGAAATTCCCAACCCAGGTTTCGAACCCAGGTCTCCCACACTGCAGGCAGATTCTTCACCAGTTGAGCCACAAGGGAAGCCCATTTGTTTTCATATATGCATAGGTGAATTAAGTAGAACTGATCTTGAGTATATAACACTAAATAACATAAAGAGGCTATTCTATTCAATTACAAATATTACTGAACACCTATGATGTATACAGCATTCTGTTTGGCACCAGACATAAGACTGAATTATGTGGGGAAACTTATTCTTACAGATACTTTGAATAGCTATCAAGGTTTCTCTTTTTTCACTGCATCTCAACAGAACCTACAATGATGCTTTGAACAGGTTCTGTGCTCAATGAAAGTGTGCTTAGAGGATTTTGGCAGCTGTGTATATGGAGAAGAAGTTGGTAAACAGTTTCTGATATTAGAATATTTCTGGTATTAGAATGGCTTTAGAATTGCATACAGCAAAGGCATGACTTTATGTATATATTATGCATATTTATTTAAGCAGATTATGACTAATGCTTCTAGGGCATTGTTGTCCACTATCTACTGAACTCAGACTCCTTCCATTAGCCTGAATTCAGATGTTTCTGGACATGCTATTGGGCTGAGTTAGCATGAAGTAGACTACCAGTCAGAATTGCCCTACAAGGACCACCAACCATGCCTGGATCACTATCTAAAGAATTGCATTAGGGCTTAGAGACCAGATGTGGAAAAACAGAAGAGGAGGGAATAGGATACTTTCCTGAAGTTTTCTCAGAATGCACAGGGCTTAGTGGAAAATCATAGTAGAGTCCTTCAACTCTCAGTTATCTTTACTACAGAAAACCCAACATCCTGTTTCCTTCCTTTCCTGCCAGTGGCTCAGCTAGTCAAGAATCAGTCTGCGGTGTGGGAGACGTGGATTCGATCTCTGGGTTGGGAAGATCCCCTGGAGAAGGAAATGGCAACCCACTCCAGTATTCTTGACTGGAGAATTTCATGGACAGAGAAGTCTGGAGGCTACAGTCCGTGGGGTTGCAAAAAGTCAGACACTATTGGACAACTAATACCTTCACTTTACTTTTAAGTTCCTCCATACAGTGGTCAATTCTCTTTTATAATAACTCTCTATCCTTTCAATGATCTCTGCTACTTCCAGGAGATGAAAACTGATTTAATACACCTTGAAAGATCTTGCTTTTCAGAGACTCAATATTTTTCATTCAAAGGCTCAGTCTTTCAGCTTCATGCTCTTTTCCATCAGTGATGGAAAAATGGAAAAATAAACAAAAGGCTAGGTAGGTATCTTTGGGTATCTACCATAAGGATCAAGCAGGGGCTAGTTGTTTATAGATGTTATCTAGAATAATCTTCACAAAACTGAATCAGCTGTTATTCTCCTTATGTGCAGATAACAGGTCAGAGTTTCAGAGAGATTAAGTGATTGCCCAAACAATTCTGAATGAAACCAACCATTCAAGCTTTCAACCAAATTGTATCAAACCCAACAGTATTTTGTTTCCATTAAACCTACACGCCCAGACCCTTTGTTCCTCATGGAAAGATGAAACTGTCACTCTTGGGTGATTCAATTCTCTTAAAGAAAACCTGTGAGATTTTATTGTGAGAATTTTGCTAGGGAATCAACAAATATTTTATAGGGGAAAAAAAGGTTTGAGGTGTGTTTGTGTATAGGCATGTGCTAAATCTGAGGTCCCTATAAATTACTGTCCCTCTTATATTATAAATAATTTGAAAATATTTGGGTACTTTTTAGAGACACAGATGTATAGAACGGACTTTTGGACTCCGTGGGAGAGGGAGAGGGTGGGATGATTTGGGAGAATGTCATTGAAACACGCATACTATCATGTAAGAAACGAAGCACCAGCCTATGTTCGATACAGGATACAGGATGCTTGGGGCAGGTGCACGTGGATGATCCAGAGAGAGGATATGGGGTGGGAGGTGGGAGGGAGATTCAGGACTGGGAACTCGTATAGACCCGTGGTGGATTCATGTCAATGTATGGCAAAACCAATACGGTATTGTAAAGTAAAATAAAGTAAAAATAAAATTTAAAAAAAAAGGAAAATATTTGTGTACTTTTTAAAATAGATTTTAAGATTTTTATTGCTTTTATATCCTTAGGAATTGAGGGAAAGAAAATGGTCTCTACAGTGTTGACTTCTTTAGTAATCCTCCAAAGAAACATAAAATGTGACCTACACTTCCTTAGCCAAAACTAAATATAAAATCTGCCACCCTGAGCTGAGTAGTCCTTATGCTAACTCTTGGAAAGGAATAGCCCATTTCCTCTCGATTCCATCTGGATCTTTCTATTCAGCTGAGATTAATGGATTCCTATAATGAGTCACCCTGTCAGTGTCTTGTTATTTAGCAGTAGAGTTAAAAAAAATCCTTCCACTTCTTCTTATAACAATTAAATTCTTTAACTGGAAAATACATTGAAGAGGAAGATATAAAGTTATGAAAATTAGAAGATTTTTTCTCTTCCATTTTAACAGTAGGGATATTTGATGAGGTGTGATTCCAAAATGGCCACATTTTAAAGGGTTCAGATACAACTGAGTGTCTATGAATTGAACTTGGTGTTTACTACAGCAGTTGAATAAGATATTATGACCTTTCCTTTACATATTTGGCTGATGCATTATATATGTGATTAATGTGAGTGAGTTGTGTATATAGGGATGTGTGTTTTTCAACTCTAATTTCTTTTTTGAAACACAATGGGTGATGACAATAAAAATATTATTTATGGACTACAAGAAATTAGACCCCCTAAAATACAGGGATCCCAAATTTATGTCCTACATTTTGTAATATTTCTAATTGACTCTCTGAAGAATTAGACTCAAGATGAAAGAAAAGGAGGACCAAGACTTTTCTGAGTGCCTATGAGTCACAGGAATACATCTTTTATGTTGGCTGTAATAATGTCATTTCAGGTGAGGATCAGAAAGAAAGGAAAGAGGCAAGAAGGGCAACAAGCAACCTTTCAGGATTGGTGTGTTGGTGAGTCCAAGCAGTGGAATAGAAATAAGAATACCTAGAAGGAAAAACTCACAGTGAAGCATTGAGACAAATTGGAGACAAATCTTCCACAGAAAAGAAAGTTATATCATTTAAAGCACATTACCTGGAAAAAAATACATCAGTGTTCAACCCACAAGAATGCATGATACAAAAAGATGGAAGCCCAGCATATTATTCTGGAGCAATTTCAAGAATATTCAACACTAAATGTCTCAGCAATTTTAATAAATGTTACATGTGTGAGGCTAAGATATTCAGAGTCAGTTTTTGGAAAGCTGAATATTTAAAAAATAATGACTTATCTTCAGAGGAAGAACACAGAGAGTTAGTCTGAGATGCTGATATGAGAAGAATGTTTGAACTCATAAATCTTTGCGTGTGACACTGGCAAGTCTATTTCCAAGGAAAGAGGCATATTCCCTAAGAAATGAATTAGCTCCAAGAAGGCTAGACTGATAGTGACATGGAAGCGAGCCCATGACAATTGATTCCCACTCTTTTGGGAATGAAGAAAGTTGTTGGGTGTCTAACACTTAAACGATCTTCTGTGATAGAGGGAAGTGTAGTGGAAAAGAGATGATGTTTATGTAAGCCTCGTATCAAGCAAAGTGTAATCTTATAGACACAGAATCAGGATATTAAAAAACAATATGATGGTTGTCTTTCCAACCAGAGTTGAATGACACACTGGTCATGATGTGTGATGTGTTATTCATTTTATATACTGTTAAATTCGGTATGCTGATTTTTTTAATAATATTTGCATCATTATCACAAAGAATATTGGTTTACAGCTTTATTTTCTTGTAATATCTTTGCTTGGTCTTTTTATCAGGGTAATTCTGGCCTTAAAACATGAGTTAAGAGGTGTTCTCTCTTCTTTTTGGAAGAGTTTTGTAGAATTGGCAGTATTTCTTCCTTATAAACGTTCAGTGGAATTCACCAATGAGTCCAGCTGGGAGTAGAATTTTCTGTGCAGGAAGATGTTTTTAGTAGAAATCACATTACTGCGGTTGAGATAGAGGTATTATATTTCTTTTTAAATTAGGTTTTCTAGATTGAGTCATTTAAGGAATGTGTCCATTTCTTCTAAGTTGTAGAAATCATTGGCATGAAGTTGTTCAAAATATTATCGTATTAGCACTTTAATATGTGTAGAATGTGTGCCAATGTCACCTCTCCTAAGTCCAATATTGACAGTTTTGTATCCTTTTTTTAACTTTTCTGATTAATCTGGTTAAAGATTTGTCAATTTAAAATTTTTTTTCAAGGACCAGAAAAAAGAAACATTTGGCTTTAATTCCTTTCTCTATTTTTCTCTGTATTCTAGTATACTGACTTCTGCTCCAATATGTATTTCATCCTCTTTTTTAACTTACTCTGCACTTTGTTTGCTCTTAATTTCCCAGGTCCTTAAGGTTGAAATTAAGGTCATTGACTTTATACATCTCTCTAGTTAAAGATTTGTCAATTTAAAATTTTTTTTCAAGGACCAGAAAAAAAGAAACATTTGGCTTTAATTCCTTTCTCTATTTTTCTCTGTATTCTAGTATACTGACTTCTGCTCCAATATGTATTTCATCCTCTTTTTTAACTTACTCTGCACTTTGTTTGCTCTTAATTTCCCAGGTCCTTAAGGTTGAAATTAAGGTCATTGACTTTATACATCTCTCTTTTTCAACAGAGATATTAACACTATAAATTCCCTTCTATTGCTTAAACTTTATATATAAATTACATGTATATTTATTTACATACATTTTGATATGTTGTACTTTTATTTGCATTTAGGTCAAAAATGTTTTCTAATTTCTTTTTCACTTCTTTTCTGACATACCTTATAAAAACATGGTATTGAGTTTCCAAATATTTAGATATTTTCTAGAGATCTTTCTATTTCTGAATTCTGATTTAGTTTCTTTGGTCAGAGATCATATTTTAGATAGCTTTAATTTTTTTTAATTAATCAGACCTATCTAAAACCAGAATATGCTTTTCCCTAGTAAATGCTCCATGTGTATCTGTAAAGAAAGCATGTTCTGCTATTGTAAGGTGGAGTGTTCTGTAAAGTTCAAGTTGGTTGATTGTTGTGATGTTTAATTTTATGCATCAACTTGACTGGGTTAAGAGATGTCCAGAGAACTGGTAAAGCATTATCTACTTCAGGGTGTATCTGTGAGCGTTTTTCTGGAAAACTTTCAAAACCGACAGACTAAAGATGGACTTCTCAACGCAGGTAAGCTTCAACCAATCCATTGACAGCCTGAATAGAACAAAAAGTTGAAGAAAGAACAAAGCTGCTCTCTGCTTGAACCAGGACATCCAGCTTCTCCTGTTCTTGAACTTCAGCACTTCTATTTCTCTGGCCTTTCGACTTCAGAATGGGACTTGCACCATTAGCACCCTGGTTCTTAAGCCTTTAGATGCAGACTGAAACTACAGTACTGGCTATCCCAGGCCTCCATCCTGAAGATGGCAGATTATGGGACTTCCGGCCTCCATTTCTGTGTGAGCCAATCACTCACAGTAAGTCTTTTCTATATATCTACACATACATATTGCTTCTATTTCCATGGAGAATTCTGACTAATACATTGGATTATTGAAATCTTTTATGTACATCATGGTTTCTTTTTACTTTTTAAAATCTACTATTGAAGTAGTAATACTGAAACATTTAAATAGAATCGCGGCGTGTCTATTTCCTCTCTCAGTTCAGTCATGTTTACACGTGCATTTTGAAGCTCTATTTCTTGGAACATAAATGTTTGGGATTGTTATGATCTCTCAATGAGTTGATTGATCCCTTCGCCATTATGAAATAACCTCTGTTCCCCCAATAATATTTGTTTGGCTCTGTGGTCAAATTCATGTGATAGTAATACAGCTACTAGAGCTATCTTTTGGTTAATGTTATTATGATATACCTTATTCTATCCTTTTATTTTCAACTTATTTATGTCATTATATTTAAAGTGTACTGGGTCTTGTTCTTTATTCAAACTGATAATCTCTGCATTTTAATTGGGATTTTTCAACCATTCACATTCAACATGACTTTGATATGATTAGGTTTAAGTCTAACACCTTGAAAAAATAATTCTTGCATACACTTTATTTACCTTTTGAGTATTTGGAAGATCAATTCAGTTTCCTTTTACTCCATCTTGACCAGATGTGGAAGTTATTTCACTGGATTTTAATTACATGTTTATATTCCTATGTCATACTTGAAGTCATTAACACATTGCTGCTGCTTCTGCTAAGTCGCTTCAGTCGTGTCCGACTCTGTGTGACCCCATAGACGGCAGCCCACCAGGCTCCCCTGTCCCTGGGATTCTCCAGGCAAGAACACTGGAGTGGGTTGCCATTTCCTTCTCCAATGCATGAACGTGAAAAGTGAAAGTGAAGTCGCTCAGTCGTGTCTGACTCCTAGCGACCCCATGGACTGCAGCCTACCAGGCTCCTCCACCCATGGGATTTTCCAGGCAAGAGTACTGGAGTGGGGTGCCATTGCCTTCTCTGCATTAACACATTAAGAGCAGAAAATGCCTTATTCATTGCTGGGGTCCAGCCCCGGTGGATCCAGGGAATTCGAAGGGAGGATGGCGTTGGCAAGGAAAGATTTATTTATTTATTAATATAGAAATATAAGATTAGATTAGGAAGAGATAGTGTAGTAGGAAAATTAAGTGGAGAAAAGAGGCTGAATAACTTGGTTTACGGGGAAGGCCAATAAAGCTCCAGACAAGGAACTTGGACCATCTACGTTGGGCCACCGGCATCCATTTGAATATCAGAGAGTGCCCCGCCTTGGGCTCTCTCTCTTACAGATCTTAGAACCCAAGGCAAGTAAGTAGACATGATGAGCCGCCCCGCTCCAGATGGGAATTCAGCCTGAAATTAAAGAGGAGACATGGGGGAAACCAGTCCAGCAACTGATCCCCGCCCCTATTGTCTAGAATCTCCTTTTATACCTTTTTTTGTACATAGAGATCAATGGGTAATACAAAATTATGCAGCGTCAGCAGCCCTGACTCTTATCAAAACCAGGCTTTTCTCTCTGCATACCTAATTGTATACACAAGTCTTAGGTGATTTACATCATCTTCTAGTCAAAAATGGCCAATTAACATTTTACAGCCTTTTTCCTGATAAGGGTTTGTCAACCAGAAGACTTATTTGTGTTGATCTTCCCAAAGTCTGGTGCCACTCTCAGAAAGCACTAAATAAAGTTACATTCTTACAAAGCAAGGACACAAGAGGAGTGCAGTGATATATAACAAAGAAAAGTAATCAACTCAAAAGTCTAGTGTTGCTAACATCAAAACTACTATATATATTTTCCCATATCCCATTTACATTGATTAACATCCTCCCAGGTGCCTAAAAGATAAAGAATATGGTGGTCTGGCAGCAGTCATTGAGTCAACAGTGAAAACCATCTACCAATATGATTTTTAACACTTTAGAAAAGGCTCTGTTTCTTTAAGATGCTGTTAAGCTTTGTGCCTCTCGCGGTTGGGGGCTGTAAGCAATTCACAAGCTGTAAGAGGTCTGGGGAACCTGTTAGGCAAGCTAGAGAGTTATCAGAGGGGGTTTAACTGAAACATCCCTTTCAAATGCAGAAGACTAAAGCGCTGAGTTGACTTTTTTCCAGAGAATATCAGAAGAGTGGAAAAGCAGAGTACAAAGGCCGGCAGATTCTTATTCTTTGGGGGGTGGATGCTCGGGAAATTCCAGGGGGAACCCCTGAAACCTGAACACGCCTTGCGTTTGCCAGGCTTCCTTCCACACGACCTTGTCATGGGCGGGATTCCTCACACTGNCCTGAATTGACTTTTTCCAGAGAATAGCAGAAGAGTGGAAAAGCAGTGTACAAAGGCAGGCAGATTCTTATTTTTGGGGGGGGTGGATGCTCGGGAAATTCCAGGGGGAACCCCTGAAACCTGATCACGTCCTTGCGTTTGTCAGGCTTCCTTCCACATGACCTTGTCACGGGCGGGATTCCTTACGCTGGCTCCTGACAGAAGAAAATATGGTGGATTGTGAATTCTGGATAAAATTAAACAAATTAGAGAGCATTTGTAAAAATGGGCCAGCTTATATTAATAAAGCATTGAAATAAGTACTATATCCATTTAACTAGATTGTCCCTGTCTACAGTAAAATGTAGAATTTCTTCATTTTTCCAGTGTTCAGTTCAGTCGTGTCCAACTCTGTGACCCCATGAACCACAGCACGCCAGGCCTCCCTGTCCATCACCAGCTCCCATAGGCCACCCAAACCCATGTCCATAGAGTTGGTGATTCCATCCAAACATCTCATTCTCTGTCATCCCCTTCTCCTCCTGTCCTGAATCTTTCCCAGCATCAGGGTCTTTTCCAATGAGTCAGCTCTTCACATCAGGTGCCCAAAGTACTGGAGTTTCAGCTTCAACATCAGTCTTTCCAATGAACACCCAAAACTGATCTCCTTTAGGATGGACTGGTTTGATCTCCTTGCTGTCCAAGGGACTCTCAAGTCTTCTCCAACAGCACAGTTCAAAAGCATCAATTCTTTGGCACTCAGCTTTCTTCACAGTCCAACTCTCACATCCATACATGACCACTGGAAAACCATAGCCTTGATTAGATGGACTTCTGTGGACAAAGCAATGTCTCTGCTTTTTAATATGCTGTCTAGGTTGGTCATAACTTTCCTTCCAATGAGTAAGCATGTTTTAATTTCTTGGCTGCAATCACCATCTGCAGTGACTTTGGAGCCCAAAATATCAGCCACTTGTTTCTACTGTTTCCCCATCTATTTGCCATACTATAAAAATATGTTCAAAATATAATCTTATACAAAGTCTGGGACTAAAATTTCACAAATAAAATATAAAGAGATGGAGACAAAGTGAGACAAAGGGAGAAAAAGAGAGAAATGCTTTGAATTTCTCATGTTAGAGATGAGACAATCTGCACACAGAGAAGGAACATGACTTCCTCGGGGTCCCCCGGGGTTCTGGGAAGGAGTGAAGCTTGTTGCCCGCTTAGTCCCAACCTCCACGGCACTGAATGTGATGGACACTTCCCAGCGGGGGTGGGGCACCCTTGGTGAACCGGAAGAGGCATCACCGGAAGGAATGTTAAACTGCTCTACACATTTGGAGGGGTGGGTGGAGAGGAGCGATGCTGTGGGTGAAGTATCTTTGTCTTTAACATTCTTAACATCTTTAATCCTTTTCTGGACATGAGTTTGGAAGTAGTGGGAAAGGAAGTTTGAAGGTGAGTTCAGCTAGCACTGGAATTTCCCAGAGACACAGAAGCTACTGGTGAGGTTGGGGAGAGGCACTCACCATAGCAATAGTCTCCTTCATGCCTTCAGTGTGCCCCTGTGTCTACTGGCAGAACACAAAGAAGAAAGGGTCCCTACCATCACTGGCATCTAGAGAGAGTCTTGGAGATGGAGGAGATGTGCAAAGGCACAGGTGGGTTGATTATGAGTTGAGTGAAAACGGTGATTGATTTCCTGGTGTGATGACGAAGGAAGGGTCAGAAATGGGAACAAAATCTTATGTTGATTTTTAAATTTTATATCATTTAAATAAACTTTACTCTCTTGTTTATAACCACAGCCTTTACAGCTTAATTTTCTTTTTCAGGATTAGCCCTTTTGTAGTTCACAATGCTCTTACTGTCTGCCTTCTTTTTCTATGTCTTCTTTCATCTTCCTCACAGCCGGTGCTCACCACCAGCTTCTGGGTGCATCCTCCCTGCAGCCTGAGGACTGAGCCTCCTCTCTCCCTGGTTCCCTCATTTCCAGGAAGTGTAAGGTCTGCTGGGTCTGCTGTTTAACTCTCTGCTGGCAAGAAATCCCTGCTCTGCTGTGTGTGCATGCTAAGTCACTTCAATCATGTCTGACTCTGCAACTCCATGGACTGTAGCCCACCAGGCTCCCTTGTCCATGAGATTCTCCAGGCAAGAATACTAAAGTGTTCTATACATCTGTGTCTCTTTTGCTGTCTCACATACAGGGATGTCATCTGCATATCTGAGGTTATTGATATTTCTCCCGGCAATCTTGATTCCAGCTTGTGTTTCTTCCAGTCCAGCGTTTCTCATGATGTACTCTGCATATAAGTTAAATAAGCAGGGTGACAATATACAGCCTTGACGCACTCCTTTTCCTATTTGGAACCAGTCTGTTGTTCCATGTCCAGTCCTAACTGTTGCTTCCTGACCTGCATACAGATTTCTCAAGAGGCAGGTTAGGTGGTCTGGTATTCCCATCTCTTTCAGAATTTTCCACAGTTTATTGTGATCCACACAGTCAAAGGCTTTGGCATAGTCGATAAAGCAGAAGTAGATGTTTTTCTGGAACTCTCTTGCTTTTTCCATGATCCAGCGGATGTTGGCAATTTGATCTCTGGTTCCTCTGCCTTTTCTAAAGCCAGCTTGAACATCAGGGAGTTCACGCTGGCCCCCGACAATTCATCTTTCTTGCACTTTTGATATTATTAGAACTTCATAACTAGAATCTAAAAAGTGGCTATAATTGTTAGCCACTTATGTTAGCAAATAATGGAATGAATACATTAATTTATTCATTTTTAACCTGGAAGTATCCATTCCAAATGAATGCTTTATCCTAAAGTTAACTTCAAATTGAAAGACCATAAACATCATCTGGGTTTGAAAGTGTGCTTCTATTCTATGGTCTCAGACTCTACTTTTAACTTTAAAGCCATACTGGGGGTGGGGGTGAGATGGTAGCAGGGATACTTGAATTTGAATTGATGTAATATTAGAGCCACCTGGGAAGTCTATTATTAGAAGAGATTTTTATAATCAAATGTACCACAGGTATTCCAGTGAGAGTGTTAGAGCATCAAGTGTATTTTTCAACAGGATGTAAGAGAGAAAACTAGCATCAGTTACTTGTCTGATTACTTCTTCTCTTACAGAATAAGATGCTTACTATAAGCTGCATAAATACTATTGCTACTGGAGAGAAAAAAGGAGTATCTGCCATGCATAGTTATTGCACTGGATTCTGAAATACTGGTCTTAGCCTTTCCAAATCCCAAACATGGCACAGTATAGAATCAGATGAGCAACTTGACCTGTCTCAATTAGTCAGGATTTTTAAAACAGTAACATTAATCTTAAAAATACCTTCAAAGATTAAAAAGCAATTGAATCAAATTAAGTTAAAATGATTACAAACTTCTGAATTCAGGTATTAAAATTAATTGAGCTGTATAAATATTAATGCAGTTAACATGCTTTTAATTCTTTTAATTAACAATTTTTTGTGTTCACTGTAGTAGAACAAAATATAAGATGCTTGGATTTATTCATTAAGTCTCAAATCAAACTTTGCTGTAAATCTGGACTGGTACTGACTAGAAATTCACCTCATATTTTGAAGAAGTTGTGGAAAAGACATCCTTAAAGAGCGCTTTTTATAAAAGAAAAAAGAAGGTGAATTTCCCTCTTTAAAAACTTGGAGAATTTGAGCAAAAGATGAAAAATGGTTCTTTCTCCATACACTGAAACCACTGGCAAGACAGAATAGTTGAACCATCTTAGGAGCTGAAGAGTGAAGAAAATGAGTTCCTAAAAGTAGATAATTCTAGTTTGTTTGTTCAGTTAAAGCAACTTAAGGGAAATGGGTGGATGGATGGATAGATAGATGACAGATATAGATAGAAGGAAATAAAGAAACACACATACACATATTTGAAGCATTATGAGTTGGCTAACATATAGTTAAATTTTTACAATTCAAGGTATGTGAAAGGCAAAATTATAATTGGATATCTTTTATCGCAAATTACTTAAAAGTAAGATTGAGTTCTGTAGAATATGAGGCCATGTGAACACTTACTTTGTTATATCAACTTGGTCAGCTACTGCCACTGCTGCTCTAGCATGTAATTTATTAATAGTAATATTAAGCAATATGCCCTTGATTTCCATAACTATAGTTTCCCAGGACAGTGTGATGCCATGAATAAGCTAGGATAATGATAGTTGTCATTTGTATTCATCACTTTGGAAGCTGCTCCCAAAATAGAACTACTGGAAATAGTTACCATGTCTGATTGTGTGTTCAAGATGTTATAATTTTGAGAAATTCTGGCGCTATTATGGACTACAGTCTGTTGGTCTCCTACCAACAATACTGAAGCTTACCTAAACCAAGCTTTCAAGGGACTCTTCCCAAAGGCTTGAAATCACTCAAAGGCACCCTTCCCGATTTCCCTGGAGTGAAGCTGCCCTGCAAAGCACATTTTTCCAACTAGCCACACACACTGGCAGTACAGTTTACATGCACAAGAACTCTGAGTCCCAGAGTTTCCTTTCCTGAGGGATATGTTTCAGGTTTTACTTTAACCACATCATGTTGCTCCCTCCCATTTGAAGGTCCTGGCCTCCAACTGTGGTATACTAGCAAGTCACTGAGGAGAAAAGTGACACTCTGAGAGCAGCTCTTGAATGAGGAAGACCTGGGGGACTGTGGCAGGAAGGGCAGTTTACAAATGTCAACGATGATTATTCCCTAGGACATAGAACCAAGGTCAATAGAGAGCATAAATCTTGTTTTTCTACACTGAGAGTTTTATTGTGCTTCCCACTAGTTACTGCAAATCAAATTTTCATTGGAATCCCATTGGGAGTGTGGCTCACCCTAATTTCTGAGCTTGAGAATTATCAGGGAACAAAATCATTGTACTCCTTTTGGTCTCAGATGCAAATATAGTATGCATATGGGAAGAGGCATTTCAGTACAATGAGATAGTCTGTTTCTTTTCAACTTAAAAAACAATCTACAAGAAGACATATTTCTCTCCAAAAATTACGAAACAACTGAGCTGAGTTGCAAAATTCCTTTTCTCTTCTCTTTCCAGAACATGAAAAACTACAGTGATTCCAGGCCCAGAGCCAACCTTTTTCAGGACTCAGGGGCAGGGAGAGGTGGGGGAAACCCAGTCTGGGCACACTGTCCCTGTAAACGGCTATGGGTGCATGCTACAATGCTTGAACTGAAAGGAGAATGCCTCTGTACCTTGCCCACCCCACGTTTAAAGGGCCACCTCCAGCCTTCCCTTCATCCGGTTTCCTCTGGTCATCTTTACAGATTGCATCCAGACACCGTGTATACACACATTTCCTAAACACTGTCAAATGAAGTGGTCAGTTTTCTCAATTAAAAGAAAAAAGAAATTTGTATCAGACACATTGTATGCTTGAATTGATAACATCTGAATCAACAAACGATTTTATAACAGCCCTGGCTTTCTACCTGTGTTTTGTCTCAGACACTTTTTATCAGTTAAAGCTAGCATGATGTGAATAAACCAGGGGCTCTGGCTGAAATGCTCTTGGAGATCGTTAGGCAGACCTTCCACCACCCACGTGCTTCCCTTCTGCTCAATATTGCTATAACTTAAAACTTATCCAAAAAGTAAAGTATATTAAGAAAATCAAACTGGTCCTAAGATAATAGAAACATTTCAAATAAAATAAAGTAAATTTTAAAAATAACCTTTTCTCTCCGAATACTATTCTGATTTAAATTTTTTTTTTCCATTGCTTTAATCTGGTAAATTAAAAAAAAATTTTACCACCTTAACTGTTTTTCTACTGTCTGTTGGGCTGTCCTGGTGGTTTCAGTTCAGTTCAGTTCAGTCGCTCAGTCGTGTCTGACTCTTTGCAACCCTATGAATCGCAGAACGCCAGGCCTCCCTGTCCATCACCAACTCCCGGAGTTCACTCAGACTCACGTCCATCGAGTCTGTGATGCCATTCAGCCATCTCATCCTTTGTCATCCCCTTCTCCTCCTGCCCCCAATCCCTCCCAGGATCAAAGTCTTTTCCAG
>SJYT01004256.1:263842-327138 GCA_006410635.1 Cephalophus harveyi
AGCCCCAAAAGCTAAAGTATGACACTGTTTTCACTGTTTCCCCATCTATTTGCCATGAAGTGATCGGACCAGATGCCATGATCTTAGTTTTCTGAATGTTGAGCTTTAAGTCAACTTTTTCACTCTCCTCTTTCACTTTCATCAAGAGGCTTTTTAGTTCCTCTTCACTTTCTGCTGTAAGGGTGGTGTCATCTGCATATCTGAGGTTCTTGATATTTCTCCTGGCAATCTTGATTCCAGCTTGTGCTTCTTCCAGCCCAGTGTTTCTCATGATGTACTCTGCTGCTGCTGCTGCTGCTAAGTCACGTCAGTCGTGTCCGACTCTGTGCAACCCCATAGACGGCAGCCCACCAGACTCCCCCGTCCCTGGGATTCTTCAGGCAAGAACACTGGAGTGGGTTGCCATTGCCTTCTCCAATGAGTGAAAATGAAAAGTGAAAGTGAAGTCGCTCAGTCGTGTCCGACTCCTAGCGACCCCATGGACTGCAGCCTACCAGGCTCCTCTGTCCGTGGGATTTTCCAGACAAGAGTACTGGAGTGGGTTGCCATTGTCTTCTCCAATGATGTACTCTAGAGGTCTTTAATAAATTTTGAATTTATTACTGTATATGGTATTAGAGAATGTTCTAATTTCATTCTTTTACATGTAGCTGTCCAGTTTTCCCAATACTACTGATTAAAGGATTGTCTTTTCTCCATTGTATATTCTTGCTCCCTTTGTCATAGATTAATTGATCATGGGCGTGTGGGTTTATTTCTGGGCTTTCTAGTCTGTTCCATTGATCTATATGCTTCTTTTGTGCCAGCACCATACTGTTTTGATTACTATAGCTTTGTAGAACAAGGGAATGTTACTCAGCCATCAACAAGATTGAAATAATGTCATTTGCAGCAACACGGATGAACCTAGAGTATCATACTAGGTGAAGTAAGCTAGACAGAGACAAATATGATATTGCTACATGTGGAATCTTAAAAAAAACAAAAAAAGACAAACTTATTTACAAACAGAAACAGATCCACAGACATAGAAAACAAACTTATGATTACTAAAGAGGAAAGGCAGGGAAGGCATAAATTAGGAGGTTGAGATTAACATATACACAATACTATAGATAAAATAGATACCAAATAAGGAGTTATTGTATAACACAGGGAACTATACTCCACATTTTTAATAACCAATATGAGAAAAGAATCTGAAAATGAATATATATATACACATACACGTGTGTGTGTATATAACTGAATCACTGTGCTGTGCACTTGAAACTAACATGACATTGTACATCAATTATATTTCAATTTAAAAAGATATCAGAAGCATATGCAATGTGGTGATATTAATGGAGTGATTACACAGGAATTAAGAACTTCAGTTCATTGAAGGACAACATTGGCACAAATTAGAGAAATATAGCAGGGAGAGAATAGGTGTCATGTTTAAAACTTTTAAGACAATGTCTATAATGTTAGGAAAACCAATAGAAATGTGAGCAAAAACATTAACAGGTTTTAAAAGAAGAGAACAAGATAACTAATAATCATAAGAAGCTGTCAAACTCACTAGCAAACAGAAATGGAAATGAAAATAATGAGATACTATTTTATATCCATAAGAAAGACCAAGAAGTAAAATTTTAATGACTATGACACATCAGAAAAGATGTGCACACTCTGGATCTCAAGCGGCAAAGCAATGTCCCAAAGAGACCCAGGCTCCCTTGGCCCTAGCAGCAGTCTCTAATGAGGGCATGGTCTCAGCCAGAAGGTATGCCAGCAGAAAGTAAGTGTACAAATCTCCAAAGTAGTTTGTCCTGGGCGATCTGGGCTGGCATTCAGACTGTGCTTTACTTTAAATCTAGAAAAAAACAAAGAGGACAAGAAGAGAGAAAAGATACAAGTGCCCCTCCCTGCAGGAGAGAGATTACGGCACGCCCCCTTTGTTCACCCCATGGTTACCCCAGGGGCTCAGAGTATCTTCGGTATCTCAGGATTTGTCCTCCTGGGAGTCTTACTCTCCAGAGCTGTCCAGCAATGCCCTAGGGGTGACTGGCTTGTTCTCCCCCTGTTTCATTTCCTATGACGACAGTAAACCCTGAAGGTGGTGGTTCCTCTCTTCCTAAGCAGCAAATACCCAGCTCAAGATAACCACATGCATCATGTAACTAATCAGAACATATCAACAATGGCAATCTCTTACAAGAAATTAACTGCTGATTAAACACAATATAACTATGATCTGGTAGTAGTTACTTATTATTTGATTGGCTAAGTGCTAACACATCCTAATGATTAGTTAAACTTGATTCTTACAAAACCTCAGCAAATACCTCTTCATGTAGTACCTTTCCAACTCTGTTATAATCAGTCAGCAGTTTCCCCGTGTGCATTAGCCTTGCCTGGTGACCTTCACATAGACGCACATCCTTTTTGCCACATATTCACGACATTTTGTGATTACTGTTGCCAGATAAAATTCAAAATCTCCAGTTAAATCTGAATTTCAGATAAGGAACCTTTAAAAGTCTAAGTTTATCCCCAAAATTGCACGAGATATATTTATACTAACTGGCAATTCTGCTTGTATTTCTGCATTAATCTGGACTTGAACATCATGGTTGTTTCTATTTAGCATTCTCTTCTTTCTACTCACTTTTGTTTGAACTGAGTCTCATTTTTCTGTTAATTTTTTGATTGCCCATAGTCCGAAATCTGCTGCCGAGATGAAAGAAACAAACATGCCATTCTCTTAATTCCAATAAAATTATGATGTAGGTATTATTACCCCCAATTTACAGAGAAGAAAACTGAGGTTCACATATGTTTAAAACTGCACCTAGGATCACATAGCTAGCAAGTGGAGTCTGGAAATTAGAGTAGCCTGAGTCACGAGTCATTTACTTTCCACTTAACCATACTGCCTACTAGGAGGAATCAAGGAGAAAACGTCAGAGACGTGGCAGTGCATTGGGCTGGGGGCAGGGGGCAGTATTTTTGCACTGATTAAAGGATTTTGACCCAAGGGGGACATGTTCTCAAAGAAACTCAGATTATGACCCAGGGATCCCAGGCTGCCTCACAGGAATGGTGCTGGTACCTCTGTAAGTTGCACAGCTCAGCTCACTGTGCTGCTTCTAGTAGGTCAAGTCCTAGCATTCCAACACTGAAGACCTACCTCCAACAGGCAGAGAGAAGAAAAACTCAAAGCAGTAACTTGAAACCCCATTTACTTTTCCCTCTACCCAGAGACCCACAATAACTCATTGTACAACTTCTTGCTTTAATCACCCTGTATAGAACAAAACAAGGCCCAGATTCTAAAGCGAAGTATCCATTTACAAAACCCAATGCCCTTTCTTCCACCTGCCCTCCTTCACTGAGAAGACTCAAGCTACCCACCTTTAGGAAAATCACCCAAATTACAGGAGCTAATTATCCGTGTTGTTTCTCTTTCTTTTCCCCCTAAATTATAGCTATCTTTAAGAGAATCCGATTGCTTTTTTTAAACAGAAGATTGAACCATCTATTAAAATGTAAAAGAATGTGCTAATTGGAGTTCAAATCAAATAAGACACAGTTTAAATTTATACTTAAATTTAAAATGAATTATCCTTACCTTTGCACCCCTAACTCCGCAGGCTCGAAACAACAGAATGACCCAAAGTCACCGTGAATTTATCCACCCTCACAACCTGACAGTGATTGTTTTTTTGTTTTTAGTCTCTTTCAACCAGAAGTAACTGCTCTTAACTGTTAGATTATGCAGCTCTGTTTGGAAAGCTTTTGTGAGTCCCTGTAGTATAATGATTTTCCTTTAGAGTGCATGTAATTTTAGGTTCTTGCATAACAGCACAGATTTTTATGGTATTACTAAACTTTGTAATTTTATTTCTCTCTGACAATTAAGTGCACATTGATGTTATGGAATTTTTTCTTCCTTCCATCACAGTTGGATGAAATTGGAAAGGCAGACTATGCTGCGTTGGGAGTGCTCATGTCTAGAAGTGTAAACGTTTTGTGATTCCCTTGTTGAAGATCCATTTCACACATAGGCAAATCCATCACACCACTACTGTTTGCTTTCAGCTACAAACAAGCGGTATCCCAAAACACACAATGTACCGACCAAAAACAATCAATGTGCCATTCATGCACTCCCTTTGTTTAGGAAATAGTTTAACAGTTTATAGTACATTAACTCAGATGTTTAAACTAACCTTTCTGCAGAAAGTGAGCATTTTCCAAATAAATACTTTTTTTTAATTCTAGAATTTATCATTTCTCATCACTAGTCACATCTCTTCCTTGTCTATTGTACTCAGATCTGGGCAGTAACTCCAGTCTTCTATAGACACTCTCACTGTTTCCCACTGCTGTGTAAATGAGTCACATCACTCGTTCTAATCCAGGCAGATGAAAGCAGACAAATGTACTGCCTGTGAACTGCACAGCCCCATTTGGACATACATGATTTACTCTGTCCCTTGGAGGCAAGCTGAAGGCTCCCTTACCACAAAGATGAGTGCTCAGTACCCATTAGGCATATGACAATCCTCTCTTGAATCCCTCAGAATTGAATTTTGTAATTTATCAAGAATCTGTAAGAATGATAATGCTCTCTTTTAAGCTTCATCTGTTGCCTTTAATACATTCCCTGATGATTAGAGTTTTGCAGACTTGCTAGGACTTAATGATGCTTCTCCTAGAAAGGTTTACATGATCAATAAGACATGATCCCAAGACAGAGTGGAGAGAAACTCTGAAATCCAGTCTGAAGCAGCCTTTTCTCTGTGGTCAGATGGAGGCATTTCCCACTGGAAATCACTGGCCATAGTCAGCAGATCTCATGTTGTTATACTTCATCACTCAGATTTGTGAAACTGTGGCACCAGATAAATGTTTATTATCATCATTTTATGGAATAATGCTCCCTTCAAATCTACCTGCAGCTCAACACTTGGATATCCTCTATTCCAACTGTGTGCCCAACTCCAATGCATATGGTGAAGACGTAACCCAGAGTGTGACTGTATTTGGAGATGGGATCTTTGTGGTATGAGCACTTGGAATCTACTCTCTTAATAAATTTCTAGTACATAATACAGTATTATTAATGCCAGTCACCATACTGTACATAATAATATCATGTTATACTCCTTAAATGTGTGCAATTCTTATCTTAAAATTTTTATACAGCTCTAAAATTTGTAATTGATAAAAAGAAGTAATTAAGGTTAAAGGGGGCATAAGGATGGCCTGATCCTATAGGTTTAGCATACTTATAAGAAAATACACCAGAGAATTCTCTCTCCCAGCACACAGGCAACAGACGACAGAGCGTGTGAGGATACAGTGAACACATAGAACAGAGCCCCAGACATTGTGGTTGAGGATGATCCTCTTGTGGCCACTTGGTCCATAATCATTCAAGAAGTCATCCATTCAAGTCATCCATCTTCTCCAGCAAAAGTGACTCACGTTGGCTAAAAAACAATTTCATTTTCAGGAAAATAACTGGGAAACTTTGCCTAACAGATTAATATAGATTCAAGATATATAGCTTCAGACTTCCTTAGTGGTCCAGTGGTTAAGAATCCACCTGCCAATGCATGCGACACGTGTCTGACCCCGGGTCTGGGAGGATTCCACACACCGCAGGGCAACTTAGCCTAAGAGCACAACCTCTGAGCCCAAGCGCTGCAGCTACTGAAGCCTGTGTGCCCTAGAGCCTGTGTTCAGCAACAAGAGAAGCCCGCTCACCGCAGCTAGAGAGTAGCCCCCGCTCACCACAATTAGAGAAAGCCCACACACAGAAACAAAGACCCAGTGCAGTCAAAAATAAATCAATTAGTGAAAAAAAAATAAAAGACATATAGCTTCACGTCTTTTTTAGGGGTGTGTGTCTGTGTGTCTCTCTGGGTGTGTTTCACATGGTCTAGGGGGCTTTTCATGGAATTATAATTTTTAGGCACACATGAAACATCCTGTATACTGAAAACTGAGGAGAGTCGAAGACCCAAAACCGAGTGAAGGGACCCCCCCAAACACTTTAGGAGCTCAGTCAGTGTGAGATTTTTCCCTTCTCACGGGTGTCTCCTTCTGCTCGGTGCCCTTATTCCTCACTCCTCTCTCCTTCCCAAATTGAGCACTTTCGGCTAAACCTCTGGACATGCCCTGAACTATGAGAATTTTCATCAAGAATACCCACATAAAAATAGCTGTGGAGCAGGGGGTGAATGTCGCCGGCTCTCAGCCTGCAGCACCTGGCCAGTGAAGGCTTATCCAGTAAGAACCCAGTGATCCTTGTTCTCAGTCTGGGGCAGCCTTTCACCTCTGACTTGCATTTCCTTCACTTAGCGACTATGGATTGTGATTAATACCTCTCTTCCCACTCATCTTGTCCAAAAGCCCTCGGCATCCTTCCCTGGGCTGGTGAGGGGATGAGGTATGGCTTTCTCTTCCCCAAACTCCATCTCCCTCCTGGTTTGATTCTGTAGCTTCCAACTGGACAGGGCTGAGGGGGCAGGCTGTGTCTAAACTGACCAAGTATAAGGCAGGATTTATGAACCCTGAGCTGGATTTTCATGCTGTCTATACCACCGTGAAATTATCTGCTGATTCCATTTAGTAAATAAGGCAGCAGGTTGAAGCCGGCCATTTCCAAGCCCAGCAGAGACTGTGGCCGCCATGCTAATGTGCTGGTGCAAAGACTAAAGGGACTTTTGTGGGGCCGATGGGCTTGTCTATCCTGGAATCACTTCCCTCGTGTGTAAACGGGAGGTAACTGAAGAAAGGAATGTTTGCTCACTGTACTCCACTCATTACTTATGCACAGTATATATTATTCAAAATAAGCAATTATCCCAAAGTAAACAAAACTGTTTGCATTTACCAGGAGACAGTCTGCCCCTTTGAGGAAGCTAGTGTCAGGCAGAGAGCAAGAAACTATTGACTAGAATGGAAATAGTACCACATTCTTTGCAGGACAGATTCTAAAACTTTGACCTGGCATGCCCATCCTTCCATGTGTGACCCTGTCCAATTTCACTCACTTCATAAATGCCCAAGATGTTCTTTGCCCTGGCATGCATGCTAAGTCACTTCAGTTGTGTCTGACTCTTTTGCAACCCCTAGGCCTGTAGTCTTCCAGGTTCCTCTGTCCATGGGATTCCTCAGGCAAGAATACTGGAGTGGATTGTCATGCCCTCCTCCAGGGGATTTTCCTGACCTAGGGAATGAAACCAGTGTCTCTTATGTCTCCTGCACTGGCAAGTGGGTTCTTTACCACTATCGGGAAGCCCTCTCTGCTCTTGAGTTGGACTTAATTCTCGCTCAAAACAGAGACCTATGCGGTAGCACCAATATTTTAAAAACTACGGGTGGAAGAGGATTAATGTGAAAAAATGCTATTATTAATTCCATTTGTTTTTCTGTAAATTATGAAGAACCTCCATTATTTACTTGTTTTAGTGAAATATATATACAGTGACGCAATACGACATGGAAATAGCTTGTCTCCATAAACCTTTCTTAAGCACTCTACACACAATGGTTTCTCCTCAATTTTTAGAGCAGTGGTTTTCAAATTTTCACAAGTAATCACAAGTCCATGGGAGTTTTATAAAAACACAGATTGCTGGGCCCTACCTCTGAAGCTTCTTATTCAGTGGGTTGGGGGCCACTAACATGTATTTACAAAGCACTCCCAAGTGATTCTGATATTGCTAGTTCAGGCACCAAGTTTGACAGCCATTGTTGTAAAGTTTTGCTGTTCAATAACGTAGCCACTAATTACATCCACATGTGGCTACCAAGGGTGTGAAAATGTGGCTGGTATGAACTGAGATATGCCATGAGTGTAAAAATACATATAGGATTTCTAAGACTTTTAAGAGTAGTAAAACATACAATGGACATGGGTTTGGGTGGACTTTGGGAGTTGGTGATGGATAGGGAGGCCTGGTGTGCTGCGGTTCATGGGGTTGCAAAGAGTCAGACACAACTGAGCGACTGAACTGAACTGAACTGAAAAGAAAATATACATTAATTTGCATAGGATTATATCATGAAATAATAACATTATTAGATATTTTAAGTACAGTAGTGGTTGTGGTGGTTTAGTTGCTAAGTTGTGTCCAAATCTTGTGACTCCATGGACTGTAGCCCACCAGGCTCCTCTGTCAGTGTGATTTCCCAGGCAAGAATACTGGAGTGGGTTGCCATATTCTTCTCCATGGATCTTCCTGACTCAGGAATCAAAACCGGGTCTCCTGCACTGCAGACAGATTCTTTACCAACTGAGCCACCAGGGAAGCCTATTTTAAGTGCAGCACACTATTAAAATTAACTTCAATTGTTTCATTTTTAAATATGGCTCCTAGAAAGTTTAAAATGACATGCATGGCTCACATTGTATTTCTATCTGACAGCACTGTTCCCGAGGATCAAGCACAGGCTAAAGATGGGATACTGCCCATACAAGACAGAGGGTAAAGACAGATTCAAAGTATAAAGATAGATTCAAATTGTAAAACCGAATTTGACTACTTGAGTAACGATTGACTATTGTAAAATCTTAGGGAAACATATATCAGCATATACCCAGCCCTGAACATGTTCTTTTGCTGGGCTGACCACCAAGTCCAACGGAGCTCTTGACCAGTATCTGATAGGCCTGAGCAGCTGTCTGGCCAGGAGAGGGAGCAGACAGACACCAGGAAGGAATGGAGGAGAGCAAGACTATGTTCAGGGGCCAGAGACTCTTTGTTTCCAGCAAATCCCTTTAAGATATCTTGAATGGTCTTGAAAACGTCTGGTAGGGACATGTACTGTTTTTCAGAAAGGCCTACAGGGCTTCCTTTGGACGAAATGGGTTTGGATCCTTTCATCATGGAAGAGGCTAAGATAATTCTGAAGGCAAATATTTCAAGTAAAAATATGCTGTTTGCCTTAGTTCCAAATCACAAACATTCATCCTTTCTCTTTTTAAATTGATTTGGGATTCTCTATGACAGCATTTTTACTGAGGCTGGACTTTATTCCCCAAACTCCAGCCTGCCCTGGAGTTGATTGAGCAGGACCGAATTACTATTATTTTTGTTTTTCTTTCTGAACAGTATCTAAGGTTGTATGGCTCGGTTATGTGGAAGCATACCATGCAGCTACACCCCTTAGGGGATGGCTATGTAAGTAAAACGCGTTGTTGGAATTTTCTTTGTTTTATTATTCTGCCCTGCTATTCCCCAAGACTAAACAGAGGGTTTTTCTCTGCTGATGTGGAACCAGAATGTAGTTCTTACAAAGTCATTTGGCAAAGATATGCTTCAACTGGAGGGTCAAGAAATGATTCCTACTGTATTCTTGTGTTGGAGAATCAACCTTAAGCTAAATCACTTTTCCTTAATTTCATAAATATTCATTTCATTGGAAGGAATTTATCCAAGTCAAACTATGTTACACTTTTGTATGTGACACAGGACAGGGGATAAGCAGGATTGGCTTCTTCAAATCCCAAGGTTACTACTCTGTCAAATGATGACACGTCATTTTACTGAGGCAGTTTCTCCTTTCTGCTGGCTGTATGGTGGGTAGCTAAGAGAAAGTTATTCACTTAACATAAAATATTAGCATTCATCAGAATTTTTTCACTCTATGTGATTAAAGCACTGTGGAAACAAATGTAGTTCCTTAAATGAGGTGTGACTGTGTTAGCCCCAAGTAAAACCCTAGGCATGGTGATGGAGAAGGGGCCAAAGCCAAGTAGACATGGAAAATCTCTCTCATTACTTGACTATAAGAATCTTAATTAGTCCCAAAGGTTTCTCTCTCACTTATTTTAAAGCAAACCCGGGTAGATCAGACAATGAAATACGTGTCAATCAATCTCTGCTAGAGTCAGCTACATTACTTACACAATTTGACCCTCTATGCTTGGAATTCTGAGTTGGCTAGGATTTTGCTTCATTTGAAATAGCAGGTAGGTAAGTGGAATTGTGCCAATAACTGAGATCTTCTAATTGAGTTCATTCTGGTAAATTAATAAAAATTCCTGCCAATCAAACATGTGCATGTTTGCAGGAATATTACCAGTAGGTAATGGAGATAATTAATACTTCATGACATCAAGGTCTGAAATTAAAATCAAATCTGAGACTTAACTGCGATTATTAAATCTGAGGAAAATTATCTTTCAGATGACAAGTGTCACAACCTTCAACACCTGAATTAATAACAGGGAGCGAGCCTCCAAAAACACAGTGCACTTCTTTTTTTTCCTATGTTGCAATAATTATCACTTCATGACATCAAGGACCTATATCTGGCTCAAGACAATACTGAAGATCAGTGAAGTATTACTGCGACACAAAACACAAATTTCAGGCAACTTATCTAGCAACAAAATAGAATTGAAAGAATAAGGACTGGTGATGGGAGATACTGAGACTTGGGTCTAGCCCACAGTCTCGCTCATGATTTTCCCTTTTACTCTAGCTAAGCAAATCATTTCACCTACCTGGGTCTTAGTTCTTTCATCATGTGAAGCTAATTTCTGTTCTACTGAAAAAATTGCTATAAAGATCACACAGAGATTTTTAAAAAATATTTATTATGTGTTTGATTTTACTCATTCATTCTCATATATTGCACGCCAGCCATGATGTGGGATGTTTGAAAAACAGATTAGAAAATATACAGTCCTTGATTTAAAAGGACTTCAATACCTGCCGAAGAAATTGTCCAGATTAAGAGTATGGAGGCAGGACTTCATTGGTAGTCCAGTGGTTAAGATTTCACCTTCTAATGCAGGGGGTTTAGGTTTGATCCCTGGCCCCAGAGCTAAGATCCTACATGCTTTGTAGAAGAAAGATCAAAACATGAAACAGAAGCAATATTGTAACAAATTCAATAAAGACATTTTGAAAATGGTCCACATCAAAAAAGTCTTTAAAAAAAGGAAAAAGAGCATGGAGACAGGGTAAAGTTCAAGGTTTCTAGAAGGCATGTCCTGTGTGGTAGAAATGGGGAGGGTGAGTTGCTGGCAAGGAGATTCCCAAAGGAGAGGATGCTGGGGCTGAATCTTAGAAGATAAACATCTCAACAGATAGATGAACATTCAAGGGAACAAGGTTCATAAATTTATTTTTTCTACCATAACTAGATTGGAGTGTTGATTTCTAGGGAATAGTTACTAATGTGTGACAATTCTAGATACATGCTGAAAACAAAAAACTGTTTCCCAAATCACAGCTGCATTCTGGAACTGAAGTGGTATGGATTATAAAAAGAAGAAAAAAAGTAACTTGCCTGAGGACAGCCAACTAGAAAGGACTGGAACTAGGACTTCAACCACGTGGCTTCATCAGTATATGTATGACCTCATTTTGTCACCGTTAAGACCAAGGATTGCTGGGGTGAGGCGAGAAGAGGCCTTTTTCATAGGGTCAGGATAGTAAAGCATTTGGACTGAGAACAGATTCCAGGCTCAGAGAGGAGATGCAATGCCTTGTGGGGAGTGAAGTCATAGGGACTTCATAAGACCAAGGATTGCAAGGCTGAGAAGAGGGATGGGCTGACCAGGAGGCCACTGAACCCTGCACTGAGGGCTGAAGAACAGGCTTATTTCATTTATTCAGCATCTCTGAGCTGATGCTGTTCCTAGCTTCCTCCACCAGGACTGACCCATGGAAGGCTATAGCTTCTTGCAATGGAGAAAAGGGAGAGACAGGTCCTAACAACACCCAGGAGTGACAGAGGCAGGGAGAAGAGAAAAGCTGAGTTCATATAAATTAGCCGAAGCTCTCCCTGCCCAGCACCAGATCTAAGAGCAACAACTGTCCCGCTGCTCTTTTGAGCTTTGCCTTCTGAAATGCAGACCTCGAGGCTTCCCTTCTGTACAAGTTGCACTGAAACTCAGGCGGCATGGCCCAAACTGATGGCTAAAACCTGAGGAATCTTTTCTCCTGCTCTGTCAGTAACCAGTGTCTGAGCTCCCACCTCCCTGGCCCCATTCCAGGTTCCTCCTCAAGGATCTTGCAGGCCTCCCAGGGGGCACCCTCAGGACCTCTCTCCAACACTAGGGCCGGTGTCTGTCCTGTGCCTCGACCCTATTCCGCAGACATTCTCAAATATGTTGAACATCACCACTAAGTGCAAGAACAGTGGTACCTGCCTCCCCTTCCCCCCTCCTGTGCCTAGGGGACACAGTTCCCCTGTCCCTGGTCCCACTTCCCATTTATGAGAAATTTCCTCTCAGTTCAGATATGACTGACTGGAAACAGTTGGGAAACTGACTGCACAGACACCACGAAAGCACTGGGACCAAGGGTAAAATCTGGGTCTCCTGAGAACCCACAGAAGAGGGGATTTAGAATGAATTTGCAAAGAGGCAAGTGTACAGTGGTGCTAGTGGTAAAGGACCTTCATGTCAATGCAGGAGGCATAAGAGACACAGGTTTGATCCCTGGGTCGGGAAGATGCCCTGGAGAAGAGCATGGCAACCCACTCCAGTATTCTTGTCTGGAGAATCCTATGGACAGAGGAGCCTGCTGGGCTACAGTCTATGGGGTCGTGGAAGAGTCAGAAATGACAAGTGACTTAGCATGCAAATGTACGCTGCAGTTGAAAGGTAGCTGAATTTCCAGACCACATCTATCTCCAGGGTATCTGGTGTGTATTAACATAACGAGAGAATCATCTTTAGAGCACCCACTCAGTGGTCAGAGTTGCAGTGGAGTCCTTATTAGCTCAGGGAGCCCTGGTGGGCTTCATGTCCTCTGTGTGTGCTCCAGAGAGATGGATCTGGAGAAGCCTACCCCCTACCCCACTTGTCTTGGAACAATGTTTATTCCCTGCCTCATCCTTCAAAAGAAGGTCCATGTTTCTTCGATTTGTTGTTTGCAGCAAGGTGCAGCTTAGAGGAGAGTGTGGATGTGCTGGTGTTTGCCATGAAATTAAATAAGAGCAATGATACACAGCCAATGTGCACCCATAAATTTCAAGAAAGAAAATTCCAATGTGGCATGAGGATAGAAGTGGCTGATATATTAGACAGGAACGACACTGAATCTTGTGCAAAACGAGAGAAATATAATTTCCCTGCATTATCTTGTCCCTTTCTTAATTGCCTACCAGGATGCATTCATCAACTAGCTTCCCTAGGCCCAAGCTTTCGACTTGCATGCATTTTTATATAAAACCAGCTTGTGTTTTAAGTATAAAATGCACTGCTTGTGCTATCACACCAGACACAGCAAATGGATAAAAATCTTCACTTGTCAGTTTCTAGATATAATGCACTTTGCATTTCGAGACTGGGAAGTCAGCAGCAAACACCAAGCATTGACAATAAATACGGGGGTTAGAAGCTTTAGCTGGGCTACATTTACTGCAGAGCAGGCTCATACAGCTCCATGGGAGTTTGTGCAGTACTGGAGCTGATAGCAAGCAAGTGTGGCTGGCCATCCCGGCAATTCCCATCCCAGTGGCAGGCTCAATGCCTCCATTCCAGTCCTGGAATTAGCTGCTGAGATGAGAGTTGCACTCAAGCTCCTTTCAATCCTAAAGGCCTACAAGGAAGGCCAGTTTGGAGAATGTGATAACTGACATTAAGATTGCACAAAGGGGGCACATATAAAAGCCATAACAACTCCTCCTAAGAATAAGGCCTTCTGGTATATGTCCTCCAAACAGCAACATACAGAAGCTGATGATGGGACTTCCCCTGTGGTTAAGACTCCACCTTCCAACGTAGTAGGTGTGGGTGTGATCCCTAGTTGAGAAGCTAAAATCCCACATGTCTCATCACGGAAAAACCAACAATTGCTAAAACAAAACAAAACAAAATGAAAGCAATATTGTAAAAAATTCAATAAAGACTTTAAAAATGATCCACATTGGAAAAAAAAGCATAATGAAGAAGAATCTGATGGTGATTCCCAAACCAGAGTCAAACAGGAGGAATGCTAATCAGTCATAAGCCCAGTGATCCCGGAGGTGGCAGAAGGCACATTTCCATCTGTTCCTGCTTTACAAAGGCCCTATTGCATCTCCTGCCAGCCTGACTCACCACGCAAACGGGGTGCAATAAGAATTTGGCCTGTAAAGCCAGAAACATATGGAAGCAATTCCTGGCTCTGAGACACTGTGGTTTTTGGCATGTTATATAGTCTCTTTTAGCCTCAGTTTCTTAATTTGTAATTTGAGGCTAATAATAATATCAACCTCACTGAGTCATTATGATTATGGAATTAGATATTGCATGTTAACAGCTGAGCATGGTGCCTGCTCTATAGTAAGCAACAATTAACCCTAAGTATCATTATCAGCTCTTACAGAAGTTGCACAAAAGCAGTGCATAGGCACAGAACTGCAGGGGACTGTGTTTAATAGTTTTGGTTTTTGAGGTCAAAGAAGAGTCAGTGACTTTACCCAAAGCTACACAACTAGTATAGCTTTTAATCTCTTTGATCCCTTTCATCATGATGTGTGGTTTTCAGAATGTAAATCTTGCACATATTTAATTAGACATATTTATTTCATTTATTTCGATGTTACTGTAAATGGTATTTTTAAAAATTTTAAGTTCCAATTGTTCATTGTTAGAATATAAAATACAATTAATTTTTATATGTTATTTGTATGCTGCAACCTTGGAAAATGCATGTATTCATTCCAGAGGGGTCTTTCATAAATTTTTTTAAACTTTCTATGAAGACAATTATAGCCTCTATGAATAGATTTATTTCTTCATTTTTATATGTATGCTTTTTATTTTTCTTTCTTTATTGCACTGGTTAGGTCTTCCAGTACAATGTTGAAAGGATTAGTGGAAAAGGAAATTCTTACCCTGATCCCAATATTATGGGAGAAGCATTCACTCTTTCATATTAGATATTATGTTTGCTGTTGTTGTTTAGTCACTAAGTTGTGTCCAACACTTTTGTAACTCCATGGACTATAGCCCACCAGGTTCCCTTGTCCATGGGATTTCCCAGGTAGGAATACTGGAGTTGGTTGCCATTTCCTTCTCTAGGGAATCTTCTTCACCAAGGGATCAAACCCATGTCTCCTGCACTGCAGGTGGATTCTTTACCACTAAGCCACCAGGGAAGTTCATATGTTAGCTGTAGGTTTTTGGTAGATGTCTTTAGACCTTTGGTAGAGGTCTATTTATGTCATGCTAAAAATTTTTAGCATGAATGGGGATGGTGAACTTTTTCAAATGCTTATTTTTGTATCTATTGAGGTAACCTTTCTCCTTTTTTGATAATATAAATTACATTTTTTCAGATTTTTAAAATTGGAAGAAGCATAACTCTAGTGAAACGATTTTTTTTCCCCCAGTGACAGACATTCTGATTTAGAGAATTTCAGCAGGGAAACTGGGGAATGCTCCTTTACATCAGTGGAGTAAATTTATCTCTTGTAAGTCCAGAAACTACTTCTGAGCTCAGAAAGTGCTTGTGGATTTGTCTAGGATATTTTATGTGAATCTGGTTTATGCCATTACTTTAAAAAAAAAAAAAAAAAACTCATTTCAACATGTCATTCTTTCCCTAAGCTTAAAATTAAGTGGTATATGATTCAGTGGAAAAGGGCCATATAGAGACCAGTCAGGTCTGTCACAATTGAGGACTGCGGAAGCTGCAGAAAAGGCTGAGCCAGTCTGCACAGGGCACAGGAACTACCACCTGCTCTAAGAGTCCCAAGTCAGAGGAGATAAGAGATGGATAAAATGAGTTAAAATCCAGCCATTGCCCCTAGAGTTCTCCAGCCTCCAATGAAAATTTGATGTGTAGGCACTTGGATGTGTGCATTAGTAAAACACTGGCTAATTTCAGTCCTGATTTTTATAAACCAATGTACCTTGAAGTGAAGTGAAGTGAAGTCACTCAGTCGTGTCCGACTCTTTGCGACCCCATGGACTGTAGCCCACCAGGCTTCTCCGTCCATGGGATTCTCCAGGCAAGAATACTGGAGTGGGTTGCCATTTCCTTCTCCAGGGGATCTTCCCGACCCAGGGATCGAACCCAGGTCTCTCACATTACAGGCAGATGCTTTAACCGCTGAGCCACCAGGGAAGCCCTTATGTCCCTTAAAATAGTAATTATTACTGCCAAAATGGTGTCCATGCTAACTTAATATTTTACTTTCATCATTCAAGTTTGATTTGTTTTAGACTTGAATGAATCCTTTTGGTACTATTTTTCTTGGTTCCTTTGCCCACTGTCCTCCTTGTCTTATATCCCTGTAGAAATAACTAGTCCATGAAGTGAGAGTCCAAAAAGAAGAAAAATTGCAATACTTAAAACATTTTAACAAATAAAAATGATTGAAACTTCTTTCACTATTTAATTTTCTTCTTCCTTGCAGTCTGGTGGGGAGAGGAACCCTCACAGCCGAGGTCTCCAGCAGATATTCTAGTTCGCATGCTCCATATGAAGGAAGCCATGTATTAAATTGGGATGAGCCCTTGCATTTCATCACAGAAAGTGAGTGTTGGCTTGAAATTGAGGATCAGCTCATGTGGGCATGAGATGGTGGCTGGGATCATAAACTGCTGCTCCTGGGCAGAGGACCGAATGATTAAAACTGTTGTTTATAGCCCTTATCATTTACAAACAGGTGAACACAGAAAAAAGACTTTCAATTTCCCTAAATTAATTTTCAGTTGAAGGTTCTCTTGTGTCAAAAAGATAAGAAACTTGTATAGAATTACAGTACAAGAAGTTTACAGCTGTTTAAAGGACCTACAAGTCTAAGGTTATCTAGAAAATATGGGTAAAATGATATTTGTCAGAGTGACTCTTATTCTTTATGACACATTTGAGAAATTGAAATGACTTTGAGACAAATGACACCCTTATTTGGGACCCCATCAGCTGTGAACAGCTACTGGGGTAAGTTCGGTAAAGTTGGCTCTAAGATATTAATTGTTGGCAAAAGAGGTAGTCAGGACCTTGGGAAACCCAAGTCTGGTGCTGTGACTGTAGTTTAATATCAAGGAATCCTTATCCCAAGCCAATGTTATCTGCTAAATGAAGAACTTCTCAGCATTTCTTTTTTTTTCCAAGATTTTGTTTGATGTGGACCATTTTTAAAGTCGTTTTTGAAACTGTTACAATATTGTTTCTGCTCTATGTTTCAGCATTTTGGCCACAAGGCATGTAGGATCTTAGCTCCTCCACCAGGGATCAAACCTCACACCCCTTGCACTGGAAGGAAAAGTCTTAACCACTGGACAACCAGGAAGTTCCTCAGCATTTCAATCTGAACAGGTATCAGTTTTTTATCCCCTCATCTACCAACTGGTGCTACTACCATGTTGCACTTAATTACCCCCCTCTCTGCTGCTGCTGCTAAGTCACTTCAGTCATGTCTGACTCTGTGCGATCCCATAGATGGCAGCCCACCAGGCTCCCCCATCCCTGGGTTGCCAGGCAAGAACACTGGAGTGGGTTGCCATTTCCTTCTCCATGAAAGCACTCATTTCCATCCACTCATTTCCATAAGAGTCTGTTTATATACTTCTCTCTCCAACCTTATCTATTTTCCAACATATATACACTTACAAATCTTTGCATCTGTGTAACAATAACAACATATTTGGTGCTTACAAAGTCTAAGCAACATGCCAAGAATTTTAAATACACTTATTCATTTCTACCTCACAAAACCCCTACTTATTATCACTCCAATAACTTCACCCATTTTACTCATGAGAAAGTTGAACCTTATAGGTTGGGCAATCTGCTCAAGCTGTAGCAGAGAATATCTTCAAAGTACAACCTTTCTGATTCCAAGGTCCAAGCATTTAGCTAGTCAAAAGTACTACCTGATACACTCATTTCAATAACTATTGACAGAGTGTATCAAGCTCTATACTCGATGTATTTTTAAGTATTTGCACTTCCAACCATCCACACAGTCCTCTTCCCACCTTAAATTTATTCTCCTTCATATTTCATCAATAACACCAAAGTATGTTTCTTATAAAAATTGTCCCAGTTCTTGTGTTTTTAATGTAAGGCAGATCTTTGCGTACTCTTCCCATTTACTCATCCATTATGCCATGACAAATCATTATTGAGAAACTCAAATCACACTTCAGTCTCATGTTTTTCTGCACTGTGCTTAGTCTCTCAGTTGTGTCCAACTCTTTGTGACCCCCTGGACTGGAGCCTGTTAGGCTACTCTGTCCATGGGGATTCTCCAGGCAAGAGTACTGGAGTGGGTTGCCATGCCGTCCTCCAGGGGATCTTCCCAACCAAGGCATTGAACCCAGGTCTCATGCATTGCAGGCAGATTCTTTATGGTCTGAGCCATGGGGGAAGATTTTCCTCACTAACTCAGCCTATAGAAATAACTCCCACATTTGAGATTTTGCTTTTTCACTTAGCAATCCTCGATTTGAGCCATGTGTCTTTTTGTTCATTCTGAGCTATAATACTCTACAGACTTATTTTAATGTCTTCTTGAGCACAGAACTGGGAGCCCAGTTTAAGGTTGGTGATTCCTATTGAATAATCAAATGATTAAACAAGTAACCCAAAGAAGCATGTTCCAACAGCAATGATAACAATTGAAAATAAAATGCAATAACAATCTTAAAATCAAGTTATGATGCCTTTTGGGAAAACAGTACCATATATCAAAGCCAAAGGAATGATTCCTACAAAAACATAGGGAGTCAGAAAAGGTACAGGGGAGAATAAAGCCAGTGATTTCACTTTTACATTAGGAAAAAAATCCACTAACTGGAGGTTGTAGCTTGAACTGAGAAAGAAGCCACTCAGTCTTTTACACAAAGTGAGGGAAAAGAGCTCTGCTCAATGTTAACTACCTGCTCTGGGCTCATACAGGTCTACAATATGACTCCCAGATCACAATCCATTCATTAATTCTCAAAGAGCAGATACCCCACAATAGTGTGAAGACAGACCTGTCTGGATCAGATGTTCAGAATTCTTTTGAACAGGACACAGGATTGGCATCCATTAAATACTTTCCTTCAACCATTTTACTCTCATTATGCACAACAAGGGCTTAGGTTAGCAGGGATTACAAAGCATGAATTATTCTAAAGCAAGAAGCTTTAGCCTTAAGACATAAAACTAGAGAAAAACTGGCTTAAAGGAAAAAAAAAAAAAAGAACAATGTAGGATTAGATTATGAACTTGTTCACTGAACAGTTACATAGCAATTTGCTAAGGTAATTATTACCATTAATTTGAGAGCCAATAATTATCATAGCAGTTTTACCGTTTCATCTCTCATTTATTTTGAAATCCTAGAAATAGGGTTTTTTGTTGTTGTTGGGTTTTTTTTCCAGATACCTGGTTTGCTTGACTGCTCTAAAAGCCTCCTTTTTAATGACTTTTATAATCTTAAGCATTTTTTGGTGGGAATCACAAACTTCTCAGATAGCCTTCTTACATTAGTGCAACAATGCACTGAAATCCAAGAGGTAATTCATCTTGGTCACCCTGCCTTCTGCAGAGCACTCCAGCCCGAAGGTTAATAGAAAAGAAGGCTGTGTCTGCCATCTTGGATCTCATTCTATTTCAATTTTCTGGTCACAACACCATGATTTTCTAGCCAAGAGGGGTGAACAGGAGCATATAACTCTCCCCTTGATGCCTTTCCCTCAGGCCCTTCAGTCTTTGGAGTTCAGGCCTTAGTGCTAGTTTAATTGAATCGCTGTGCTTGGCTTCTCCTCTGAGAGAGAGAGATAGATAGTCTCTCTGGTGACTTGTTGCAACAGATTTCAAACTCAGCTGGATTTAACTCTGGGAATTAAAAATACTGCCTGAGACCAGGAGCCCAGTGAAAAGAGTAACTCCAGACACTGGCATGCAAGCAGGAACTTTAGAAGAGGTGTACAAAAGTTCTGGCTTTTCTTCCACTTGGCTACCACCAGCTTGCGTGGCTCAATTCCCTTTCTTAGGCCATAATAACGGCTGGTTTGGAGCATGTGTGGTCATGTTGTGTCTTAGAGGAGCATCTGAGAAACCTGTGCTTGAGGCAATAAAATACCAATATCCTTGGCTTAGAGAAGATATTAGCTTCATAGTCCTGAAAGGAGACAATTGTCAGCACTAAGACATTTGCTCATATGTGTTAAAATCAGCTCATTTAAATCCAAACAAACTAATGAAGGTGATGGTTTTAGAAGAGCTAGAATCAGGTTCACAGAATCTGGAACTCTATAGAGTGTGATATGAATGAATAACCGAACGCAACAACATGAATATAAATAGTGAAAAAACTGAGGCCCAGGGAGTGAAGTGACTTCTTCAATTGCTTAGCAGTTTGGGGGAAGGATGAAGTCAACACTCAAAAGCTTTTAGGTCTTCCATGTGCAAAGACTTTTCTCTCTTCTATACACCACTGCCTCAAAACACTCAGAGAAGCTCTGAAGTCAGTTTCCTAATGATATTAGTTAGGTAAGAGAAGGATGAGAGAGAGAGGGCTTTCCAAAGTCCCAGTAAAAAGGACGCTTGACTGAGTTAGAAATGACAAAAAACAGCCAAAGAAATACCTATTCCTTTCTATACTTGGTCTCAGTGTTCAGTTTTCCCCAATGTTACTCTTGGGCTTGGTTAATGATGCAAACAGCTAGATAAGGATGGGTGTCAGGAACAGAAGTTTCCACAAGGTCTGCGTGGGGGACTCACAACCAGTGAAAATTCCTCAACAGACAAAGAGGCGGCAATTCAGGAAATGGGAGATTCCTGGTCTGGCTGGGGATTGTTATTAGCAAGGCCTTGAAGATGGGGGCGCAGTGTGCCTTTAAAATCCATCATTAACATTCTCCAGTCCCTCTGGATCCAGGAATAGGATGCAGAATATTATAAGGGAGAGCCTTAATACAATATGAATTTGTTTCCCCTATCTAATTCATAGCAATGAAATCCAGTCACCTACAAAATCTCCTAATGTCTACCCTACCCTGTGCTTGTGACAGATGCACAGAGATTAATGGGTAACACTCCTTGCCCATAAGAAAGAGACAGATATGTACAAGGAGAACTTCAGAGCAAGGTGGCTCCATGACAGAAAAAGCATGTGATCCTGAAGAAGCAACTAAGAGGGATTCAGTACAGGAGAACAAGACAGTAATCTCATTCCTGACTGCAATTAAGCCTCCCAGATGATCCCAGGGCTTTTGTGCAAGAAGAACTCATTCCAAGGATGAGTATAGCTAAAAAGTGTTACTACAGGGGGGTCAAGCAGTCTTTCCTTCAAAGACATCAGCAGGAAAATAGGAGGAAGTTCTCTAGCCATGATCACCTCTCAGGGTGAGTATAGTCCAGGAACTAGCTGCAAGGTAACATGGTTCTGCCATGCCCTCCCCACAAAACACCCCCTATATTATTGAAAAAGTTGAGATGTGGCATAGGCCCTCCTCTCAAAGGGACAAAAATGAAACAGGATTCTAAGGTGCTGGGAGCAATATAGCTATCAGTAACAAGTGGCCATCAAACAGATTTGCTGCATTGTTGATGTTTTCAGTCCATGTTTAAAAATAGGTATGATGCCTGCAAAGAAAGGCAGCTCAATTTCATAGACACCTGCTTGGGCTATGAGCTGCTACTCCGCTTTTACCTGGGCCCTCTCGTGGCCAATCACTTCCTCCCTGTGCTCTGTATGGTGAACCACTGGGAGTCAAGGCCCTTGAGAGGTGAAGCAGTTTTAGTCGGTGACTGATCTTGACTCTGTTTCTTGAACCCGGGCAAAGACTCTTTCCTTGGGCCTTAGTTTCTACCTGAGATCCCCTAAGGGCATGGCAGATGGAGTAAGATCCTGGCCAAGGAAGCTATAAAGAAATATTGATTCAAAGACAGAGTCCGACTTCACGAGTATACAATGGAGGGATGCAGCCCAACATGAGTGCTTCATGGCAGTGAGAAGGAAGAGAAAAGAGGCAGTAAACATGCAATGTGTCTTGAAGCGGTTGGATGTCCTCGGTGCAGCCTAGCAGAGAAAACAAAGGAGAGGCTGACTGCGTCCTCATGTGCCTGGGCTCCACAGCAAGCATGAGATCATCATCATTAGCCTGCTCTACCTCAGTGAAGATGAGTCCCTGTAACAGAAGGGATAATGCACGCTGGAAGCACAGTCTCCCCTGTTCAGGGAGTTCTGTGTCCCAGAATGCACCCCGGTGATGAATGTCTGCTGTCTGGAGATTCTGGGCCCACACAGCTACTGGCCTGGCCTTGCAGCAGGGCTGGCTGCCTGGCCAGGTCCGAAATGCCTGAGGACGTAGATAATTCTGAGTTATTTTTCTCCAGGGAAATCCCTCTGGCAGTATCTACATCCTGCAATCATAACACATGTTCAGAGATACAGATGTGGACCTTGCCCCTGAGTGCTGACACCTGTCCTAGATACAAAATAGGTTTAACCTAATGTGAGCCTGGGCATCCCTAGTGGCTCAGACGATAGTCTGCCATCGATGCAGGAGATCAGGGTTTGATCTGTGGATCAGGAAGGCCCCTGGAGAACGGGGTGGCTACCCACTCCAGTATTCTTGCCTGGAGAATCCCAGGGACAAAGCAGCTTATTATTGGGCTTCCCAGGTGGTATTACTGGTAAAGAACTTGTCTGCCAAAGCAAGAGTCACAAGAGGCATTGGTTTGATCCCTGTAAAGATCCCCTGGAGGCAGGCACAGAACCCACTCCAGTACTCTTGCCTGGAAAATTCCATGGACAGAGGAGCCTGGCAGGTTACAGTCCATAGGGTCACAAAGAGGCAGACACGACTGAAGCAACTTAGCATGCAATATGAGCCCAGAGTTGCTGAATGCGACAACAGGCAATTCCTGGTGGGAATACCCCTGAAAAGGGTCATTCCCAAGGGGTCTCCTTCATGTGCTTCCCAAGAAACGTGATCTGCAACTTTTCACGTGGTGATACCCATGCATTCCCTAACACACGAGGGCTTCCCGATGTTGAACGCAAACACAGCATCTGTCTTTCTGACCTTGATGTGCTTCTGCCCGTCATACATATTCCATCCATTTTCTCAACACACACCCTCTCCAGGTTCCCCACCTTATTATTCTCTGCACCACTTCATCCACCCTCTGTTCCTGTGATTTCATCGGCTCCATTGTGACATCATTGTGTCACCTCCATCACTGTGTTCATCTGCTCCTCTCATGGCTAAAGCTTTGCCTATTCCTAACTTGCCTGGAAAAATTGTTTCCTTATTGAAATATTCCCACTGCTACCAGATAAATGTGATCTCTTGTAGTCTCTCAAACTCTCTAATTCTGGAGTCGAGTGATGTGCTGGCAACTGTGTGTATCTGTTCCCAATTCTACGTTCAGGCAAGTCAAGGCTGATAGTTCAGAATCAGCCCTGGTGGGGGGAGTATCATATTTACACCATGATTAACAGCAAGTGATACAAATCAGAGCTTCCCATTGTCCCCAAAACCAGCGGGTTTGTGAAGAGCACATAGCACAGGAGATGACATATGTGTGGTACTCAATAAATTTTTGCTGAAAGGATTTTCACATACTAAAGACATTACCTTTTGGTCTCCAATACAGAAAATATGGGCTTCCCTAGTGACTCATCAGTAAAGAATCTGCCTGCCAATGCAGCCAATGGTAACCCACTCCAGTACTCTTGCCTGGAAAATCCCATGGACAGAGGAGCCTGGTGGGCTGCAGTCCATGGGATCACTAGGAGTCGGACACGACTGAGCGACTTCACTTTCACTTTTCACTTTCATGCATTGGAGAAGGCAATGGCAACCCACTCCAGTGTTCTTGCCTGGAGAATCCCAGGGACGGGGGGAGCCTGGTGGGCTGCTGTCTATGGGGTCTCACAGAGTCAGACACGACTGAAGCGACTTAGCAGCAGCAGCAGCAGCCAATGCAGGAGACACAGGAGATGCAGGTTTGATCCCTGGATCAGGAAGATCCAGTGCGGTATTCCTGCCTGGGAAATCCCATGGACAGAGGAGCCTGGAGGGCTACAGTCCATAGGGTCGCAAAGAGTCAGACACAACTAGGCAACTGAGCATGCATGAACAGAAGGCATGTTTTCATTTACTTGTTTTTTGAAGAGTAAAATATTGATCCATTGTGAGCAAAAGAACTTGTAAAATAATAAAGAGCATGCTTAGTAAGAATGCTGCTTTATTTACAAACAGAACATATGACTTTCAATAGGACAAAGCATTATCACCCTCTGCGAAGCCAGAAGGCTTTCTGCTCTCCTCCAGCAGCCAAGTTTGTTCATCTAAGGCTAAAGGTCTCTTTTGCTAAGAACAGACTTCTGAAAACAATTGTCGGAGCCACACTATAACCATGGTTCTTTATCTTTCCTTTATTTCTTTTTCTTTCCCAGAGCAAGAATAACCTTCAAAGAAGTTTTTGATCTGAGATACCCATTTTCTTGGACCGTAATCTTAACCCATATGCCATCTAGCTATGAACTTCTTTTTGATGAGAAAAGCTGAAAAGGGAGAGAAATGGTCTGGATCTAATCTGGCAGGCAGAAGGTATGTGGTTCAAAAATAGTCAGGATTTTTTAGAGTCTTCAGGGAGTGAGAGAGGCAACCATGTGACATTAAATTCCAGTTCTAAACATCCCCCAGCCTCTTATTTATGAAGCAAGCTGTATTAACAAGCATGGGTAAGCACACAAACAAAATTTGGCTCATTCAAGGAACAAAGGATGTGAGTAGCTCACAGATTCAACAAAATGTCTGGTGAACCAGACTCAGAAAACAAGCAGGAATCAAGAAAACATGGCTGCAGGATTCAGCCTGGGTCATGCCCCTGACAGCGCATGTGTTAGCGTCTCTACACCTCTGTTACGTATGGATAACTTCTCAACTGCGCCTGGGTGTTTCAGTTTCTTCCTCCAGATTTGAGGCGCTGGGCAGCAGTTGTAAACTGAGCCCAGATCATATTTTACTCTGTGAGCCTACTTTAAGCTAACAACCTGTATTAGGCTTCTGTAAGGGGAAATAGGTAGTTCCTCCCATAAGAATTCCACTCTAGGGGATGACTTCAAATAAAGAGGGTGTCTCGATCCTGCAGAGCTAAAACACAAAATGAGAACTACACATGCAAGTACAGAAAGAATGGAGATGGACGAACAAAACAAGCAACTCCTGATGTGCTTGTGCATTTGTCTTTCCAGGTAAAAAGAAATACCATAAGTAATAAAGTATTGATATATCTCGAATATGTCTAAACAGTGAAACACTATTTATAAAAAATTTCTCCCATTCACCTATATATCAAGCCAGGTAAAGTGTTTGTTCCAGCATTTGTTTATGACATGGAAAAAAAAAAAGTTGAAACTAGAGATGCCTGATTGCTCCTGGAAAGCCTAAGCCAATCCTTGTTCAGCTTCTGCATTAAAAACAATGAATTTACTCTATATCCATTTTCCCATTATATTATTAAAGAATAATGACTCCCATTTTAAAGTTGTTGAAAGTCATTTTGACATTCAGAAAGAACACAGAGTCACCACTAGAGTCATCACTATTGGTTATCTGACCCATATTCTTGTATATATTGGATTCTAACAGAAAATTCCTAGGACTTCCCAGGCAGCCCAGTGCTCAGTGGCGAGGATTCCATGCTTCCACTGCAGGAAGCATCAGGAGTTTGATCCTGATCTGGGAATTAAGATCCGACAGGCAGCATGTCAAAACAAAAACAAAAAACGGAAACCAGAAACTCTTTTGCTTCATGTATCCATCTTTACTTCATACAGTATGTACATCAGGTGTGCAGCCAGACTGATCTACACTTCCACACTTCTCCTTGCCATGGACTGGCTTAAAGTGAGTGTATGACCTGACTCTGGCCAATGATATTTGAAAGAAAGCCTGTGGAGTCCTTGGAAGACACAGAAAGAGACATGCTCACCTCTTCACCTCCTGGTTGTTATTAGGACAAAATATGATGCCTGAAATTGTGCTAGTCACCATGCTACTCAAGAATGATGCTATCCCTTTGGAAAATAACCAAGTGAAACAGATTTGAGAGTCACATACACGACCCACCTTGCACAGAACCTGCCCCACTGCTGGATTTCTTACTGTTTGAGACCATGTTTTCTTTGTTGTAAAAGCCAATTTAAGATGAGATTTCTTGTTATTTGCTAACAAATGCTTTCTGATTCATGGACCTGACATTCCAGGTTCCTATGCAATATTGCTCTTTACAGCCTCAGATCTTGCTTCTATCACCAGTCATATCTATAGCTGGGTATTGTTTTTGCTTTGGCTCCATCCCTTCATTCTTTCTGGAGTTATTTCTCCACTGACCTCCAGTAGCATATTGGGCACCTACTGACCTGGGGAGAACCTCTTTCAGTATCCTATCATTTTGCCTTTACATACTATTCATGGGGTTCTCAAGGCAAGAATCAAGGCAAATTGGAAGTAGTCAAACAGGAGATGGCAAGAGTGAACACTGACATTCTGGGAATCAGTGAACTAAAATGGACTGGAATGGGTGAATTTAACTCAGATGACCATTATATCTACTACTGTGGGCAGGAATCCCTCAGAAGAAATGGAGTAGCCATCATGGTCAACAGAACAGTCCAAAATGCAGTACTTGGATGCAATCTCAGAAACGACAGAATGATCTCTGTTCGTTTCCAAGGCAAACCATTCAATATCACAGTAATCCAAGTCTATGCCCTAACATTTAACACTGAAGAAGCTGAAGTTGAACGGTTCTATGAAGACCTACAAGACCTTTTAGAACTAACACCCGAAAAAGATGTCCTTTTCATTATAGGGGACTGGAAAGCAAAAGTAGGAAGTCAAGAAACACTTGGAGTAACAGGCAAATATGGCCTTGGAATGCGGAATGAAGCAGGCCAAAGACTAAAATAGAGTTTTGCCAAGAAAATGCACTGTTCATAGCTAACACCCTCTTCCAACAACACAAGAGAAGACTATACACATGGACATCACCAGATGGCCAACACCAAAATCAGATTGATTATATTCTATGCAGCTAAAGATGGAGAAGCTCTATACAGTCAACAAAAACAAGACTAGGAGCTGACTGTGGCTCAGATCATGAACTCCTTATTGCCAAATTCAGAANCGAAATCAGATTGATTATATTCTTTGCAGCCAAAGATGGAGAAGCTCTATACAGTCAACAAAAACAAGACTAGGAGCTGACTGTGGCTCAGATCATGAACTCCTTATTGCCAAATTCAGAAGAAAGTAGGGGAAACCGCTAGACCATTCAGGTATGACCTAAATCAAATCTCTTATCATAATACAGTGGAAGAGATAAATAGATTTAAGGGCCTAGATCTGATAGATAGAGTGCATGAAGAACTATGGAATGAGGTTCATGACATTGTACGGTAGATAGGGATCAAGACCATCCATGGAGAAGAAATGCAAAAGAGCAAAATGGCTGTCTGGGGAAGCCTTACAAATAGCTGTGAAAAGAAGAGAAGTGAAAAGCCAAGGAGAAAAGGAAAGATGTAAGCATCTGAATGCAGAGTTCCAAAGAATAGCAAGAAGAGATAAGAAAGCCTTCTTCAGCGATCAATGCAAAGAAATAGAGGAAAACAACAGAATGGGAAAGACTAGAGATCTCCTCAAGAAAATTAGAGATACCAAGGGAACATTTCATGCAAAGATGGGCTCGATCAAGGACAGAAATGGTCTGGACCTAACAGAAGCAGAAGATATTAAGAAGAGGTGGCAAGNAAGGCTGAGCACTGAAGAATTGATGCTTTTGAACTGTGGTGTTGGAGAAGACTCTTGAGAGTCCCTTGGACTGCAAGGAGATCCAACCAGTCCATTCTGAAGGAGATCAACCCTGGGATTTCTTGGGAAGGAATGATGCTACAGCTGAAACTCCAGTACTTTGGCCACCTCATGTGAAGAGTTGACTCATTGGAAAAGACTCTGATGTTGGGAGGGATTGGGGGCAGGAGGAGAAGGGGTCGACAGAGGATGAGATGGCTGGATGGCATCATGGACTCGATGGACGAGAGTCTGAGTGAACTTCAGGAGATGGCGATGGACAGGGCGGCCTGGTGTGCTGCGATTCGTGGGGTCGCAAAGAGTCGGACACGACTGAGCGACTGAACTGGTGGGTACCTTCCATCTTTGAAGACTCATGATCCTCAGTTGAACACTCACACATTTCCCCTAGGCTATATGCAAGCAATGGCTGCCACTGAATAGGCACCGGGTTTTCCTTCTATCTCCATCCCTATAGGGGAACATATGCCAAATGAACTTTTTTTCCCTCTTGGGAATAATATGCTGTGTATTAGAGTGAAATATTGGTTAAACTCTTGATGTGTGAGGGAACTAGAGGGTGTGAGTAATAATACTTCCATACTAATAATTCTCCTCAGGGCAGCAAAGTAATTTATTATACTCCATATAATATATGAGACAGGGAGATGGGAGGAAAAAAAAGACTTAAACACTTCAGTCAAGATAACCTTCCCTTACCCCGAAAGGTAAGTCACCATTTGTCTTCCTTCTACTCACATAGCTGTAACTAAGTACTTTTATATGAATGAAGAGTGTAGATTTTAAATAGGAGGGGATAATATTATATTTAACATGGTTTTATATCTTCTGTGCTTACATGAAGCTCTTGCAACATCTACCTATTCATTTAAAATCATGTTTGAAAAGATCCTCTTACTGGTTTCACTATTTCCTGTCACATGGCGCCAAGAGACCTGGGTGATTCATAAGCTTTATACAGAAAAGGGTTCCCTAAAGTGATTGATTCCATATTTTTCTCAGCACTGTCATCAAGTTATAGACATGGACCCATTGGGATAAATTTTATAATTGCTGCTTAAAGCAGAGGAGCAGGTTATAAACATTCAAATCTAAAATCTAATAAGTAACAAAAGCAACAAAAACACAAGCAACAAAAAATTGCCAGACTCTCTAACTGGAGTCAATTTAAAATACATTTAGCACAACTTAATTGTAGGCATTCTAGGAAAGCAGAGGCAAAGAAGAATAAAATATAGTTCCTCCAGGAAGTTATAGCCTACTATGGAGTATAAGGCCATAGTTGAATGAATGGTTCAAGGTGGGCTGTAGTTATGACACTGATAATTGCCATGCAACTGAGAAGAGATGAAGTTCTTATGTAATTCGAGAATGAAGATAAGCTTTGAAAACAGTTGATGTTTCAGCTGTCCCCCAGATAAATGGGTAGAAAGAACTTCAACATAGAAAGGCAGGGAGAAAGCAGTTTAGAATGAATAAAAATAAGGCTGTGGATAGGTTCATTCAGTGTGAATGGTGACAATATGGTGGTGAAAAAAAAAAAAAAACAATTGACAACTGGCATCAGACCAAAATGGACTCACATTAGGGCTCTCCAGCTGTCCAACAACATGACTAACTAAACTTACTTCATTCCTTTAATAGCAGCTTCCCATTTTTTTCCCCACACGGCCTTTAGATGCTCTAAAATGCAACATCTCACTGTTGTTGTTTTTCTTTTTTTCCCTTCAGTATATGCCACAAAGAAAGGAGAAAGTAGGGCCATTTTCACCAGACAGAAAGAAGAAAAGAATGCAGTGGAAGAGTGAGGGTGTCAGTGAACATGTTTGAAAAGCAAAGCTATTGCTGAGATGTCCCTGCGAGAACCCTTTTCCCCTGTGTATCAAAAGGTCGGGTCCTGAGCCCATTTCACTGGATCAGCATCCTCAGAACTAAGCCTTAATCATCATGCATGGAGATCATCATAAATATGGTTTTATTTTTGATGATTTTTGGGGTTACTTTTACAATGTTATCCTCTTTCTCCTCCATCCCTCCCCTATAAATAAAACTTCTATATTTTATAGTTTCTCTGAGACAACAAGGAGAAAACCAACCACTGAACCCCACTTCCACAGAATCAGTGATGAGAAAGTCAATGCATGCCCTTGGTCTGAAGCCCACTTCATGGAAAGACCATTATGTTTGCCTGCCAGCCTTTAGAGAGGTTCCCCCAAAGCTAATGAATACCCACAGTCTTACACATATAAACAACTGATAACTATTACATGGGAACTAATATATCACTTTCTCCCTATTGTGTCTCTCTCCCTACATGACCCCAATAAGTCACTTGGGTGATGTATTTAAGAAGAGATCATCTCAAGTTTATTTCTTCATCTTGCCTTTAATATCCCCTAAATTCATCCACTACAGATTCATAAGGTAGTATAACTTACTTTCTTTAAAAGTCCAGATACTATTGAAGAAGGAAGAATGGCCAGAGAGTGAATTTAACTCAGCAGATAGCTTTTCTCCTAACCCTTACAAAAGCACCATGCAGACAGAGGTTATGAATGGCTGGAGGAAAGAATATTATGGTGTGTGGGTTATCTTGCAGATTTTTGGACTTAGATATAACACTGGGGTCTAGGAATTTAACCAAGGGAAAAAAGAGAAAGAAAGAGAGAGCCAGATCTACCAGTGATAAAGTAGGGTCAGGTATTGAAGAAAGAATGTAAAGGAATGTGGGAAATACCAAAAGGCAACTTCTCAGATGCTAGTTACTCAATACAGTAAAAACACTTTCAGAGGGTGGCAACATTCTAATTATTGTGTTTCTTTAGAATAATGTTGTTTATTATTAACAAAGTAAGTGTCTGGAAACACTTTCTAGCCAAGAAGATTCTTGGCTAGAGTAACCTTTTCAAATTTATCATTGGATTTTTGTTGTTGTTGCTTTTTAAATCATTAAAATGTGCCCAGTTTGAATGCATTTTGATTTCCACACAGGAGATACATCCAAAGACTAGAGTCTTCCTCAAAATTTTGCTCAAAAGCATTGGGTTACACTATAGGAAATAATATCATGCCCATAGGGCTGGCATAGCTCTGAACCAGGAGGTGTTCTCAGGCTTCAGTTCACCCAGCTCAAATGCACATTTTTGTACTCTCTGTCTTTTTCCTTTTCTTGCCCCATATGACTTTTAGTTCATGGTTCCTTTGGTGTCTGGCATGATGCTACTTAGCATACCTTCAGTAAATAAAGACTTGGCACGTTACAGGCTATTTTTTTGCACTGCTGCACTCAATGAGAACTTTCCGTTGTTCTTTATTTCAGTCAGATGTCTTAAAGACTGCAGGTTAATCCCCTCTTCTTGTTAGATGCTTTATTCAAGAGCATCCTGATTCTGGAAGATTCAGTTTTCACTGGTTATTTTTAGCACTCAATTGATTCAAGCATCTTCCAAATTCTGAGGAAAAAAATCACTTCAACCAAGAGATCCTATCAATCACAGCGTGGTTTGCATGCTTATTTAGCTGGTTAGTAATTAAAGGCAGCTAAAAATACCAGGCATGCATGAATGGTGTGATTTTTATATCTTAGCTCTTTTCCAGAGGAGATGCAAGTTCCATCAATCAAACAGTTGGTAGCTGAAGTCATTATCACTGAAATTAAGGCAATTATATACAAATGAATATTAATGAAGTATCTACTCAAAATTAGGGTCAGTTCTTAACACTTAAAAAGAAATTGTAGAGAATCTAGGTTCCGTGTAAAATAACTTAGGGACACACCTTCCATATTAAACTGCCTCTCCAGTGAAGGGGGCTCTATCACATTTATGGTATTTCTTATTTCAGAGACAACTGATCCATCAGTATTTCTAAATGGCCCATAAACCTACATATAATGTAACCATACAACATCTTAATGAGAAAGAGGGATATTGGTTCCAGATACTGTGATTTTATAACAATAACAAAATTAACACAATATTCATTGCAATTTATAACATTTTTATTTATAAAATAGGAAGACTATCTCAGATGATCTCCAAGAATGTTTAATCTTACAACATTTTCTTGTTGAATAAGAATGCATCATTTCAAGGACTTCAGAAAATCTGATGTTAGTAAAATTTGATTCTTTAGGTAGCTATGAATAGTAAATAAATAGTGAGAATGCAAGGGGTTTGAATTTTCTATTAATAGATGTGCTTGCAGACAATTCAGTTCAGTTCAGCCTCTCAGTCATGTCCGACTCTTTGCGACCCATGAATTGCAGCACACCAGGCCTCCCTGTTCATCACCAACTCCTGGAGTTCACTCAAACTCATGTCCATCGAGTTGGTGATGCCATCCAGCCATCTCATCCTCTGTCATCCCATTCTCCTCCTGCCCCCAATACCTCCCAGCATCAGGGTCTTTTCCAATGAGTCAACTCTTCACATGAGGTGGCCAAAGTATTGGGGTTTTGGCTTCAGCATCAGTCCTTCCAACGAACACCTAGGATTGATCTCCTTTAGGATGGACTGGTTGGATCTTCTTGCAGTCCAAGGGACTCTCAAGAGTCTTCTCCAACACCACAGTTCAAAAGCATCAATTCTTCGGCGCTCAGCTTTCTTCACAGTCCAACTCATGGAAAAACCATAGCCTTGACTAGGCGGACCTTTGTTGGCAAAGTAATGTCTCAGCTTTTTAATATGCTATCTAGGATGGTCATAACTTTCCTTCCAAAGAGCAAGCATCTTTTAATTTCATGGCTGCAATCACCATTTACAATGATTTTGGAGCCCAAAAAATAAAGTCTGACACTGTTCCCACTGTTTCCCTATCTATTTGCCATGAAGTGATGACTTGGTATCTCTAATTTTCTTGAAGAGATCTCTAGTCTTTCCCATTCTGTCCTTTTCCTCTATTTCTTTGCATTGATCTTGAGGGAGACTTTCTTATCTCTCCTTGCTATTCTTTGGAACTCTGCATTCAGATGCTTATCTTATACCTTTCCTTTTCTCCTTTGTTTTTCACTTCTCTTCTTTTCACAGCTATTTGTAAGCCCTCCTCAGACAGTCATTTTGCTTTTTTGTATTTCTTTTCCATGTGGATGATCTTGATCCCTGTCTCATGTACAATTTCATGAACCTCCATCCATAGTTCATCAGACACTCTATCAGATCTAGTCCATTAAATCTATTTCTCACTTCCACTGTATAATCATAACGGATTTGGTTTAGGTCATACCTGAATGGTCTAGTGGTTTCCCTACTTTCTTCAATTTAAGTCTGAATTTGGCAATAAAGAGTTCATGATCTGAGCCACAATCAACTCCTGGTCTTTTTTTTTTTTTTTGCTGACTGTATAGAGCTTCTCCATCTTTGGATGCAAAGAAAATAATCAATCTGATTTTGGTGTTGACCATCTGGTGATGTCCATGTGTAGAGTCTTCTCTTGTTTTGTTGGAAAAGGGTGTTTGCTATGACCAGTGCATTCTCTTGGCAAAACTCTATTAGCCTTTGCCCTGCTTCATTCTGCATTTCAAGGCCAAATTTGCCTGTTACTCCAGGTGTTTCTTGACTTCCTACTTTTGCATTCCAGTCCCATATAAAGAAAAGGACATCTTTTTTGGGTGTTAGCTCTAAAAGGTCTTGTAGGCCTTCAAAGAACCATTCAACTTCAGCTTCTTCAGCGTTACTGGTTGGAGTATAGGTTTAGATTACCGTGATATTGAATGGTTTGCCTTGGAAATGAACAGAGATCATTCTGTTGCTTTTGAGGTTGCATCCAAGTACTGCATTTCAGACTCTTTTGTTGACCATGATGGCTACTCCATTTCTTCCAAGGGATTCCTGCCTGCAGTAGTTGATATTAATGGTCATCTGAGTTAAATTCACCAATTCCAGTCCATTTTAGTTAGCTGATTCCTAGAAATTTGAAGTTCACTCTTGCCATCTCCTGTTTGACCACTTTCAATTTGCCTTGATTCATGGACCTAACATTCCAGGTTCCTATGCACTATTGCTCTTTACAGCATCAGACCTTGCTTCTATCACCAGTCACATCTACAACTGGGTATTGTTTTTGCTTTGGCTCCATCCCTTCATTCTTTCTGGAGTTATTTCTCCACTGATCTCCAGTAGCATATTGGGCAATTAACGACCTGGGGAGTTTCTCTTTCAGTATCCTATCATTTTGCCTTTTCAGACTGTTCATGGGTAAGAATACTGAAGTGGTTTGCCATTCCCTTCTCCAGGGGACCACATTCTGTCAGACCTCTCCACCATGACCCATCTGTCTTGGGTGGCCCCACACGGCATGGCTTAGTTTCATTGAGTTAGACAAGGCTGTGGTCCATGTGATCAGATTGGCTAGTTTTCCGTGATTCTGGAGACAATTAAAGGTCCCCAAATGTAATATTCTTAATTAAAAACTGGTAGAAACCCCCAAGCAGCCAGATTTATACTTCAGGCATGGCACTCACATCCCACAACTAGCAAATACCACTCATATCAGGGTGGAGAATGGAGATTTTAATTTATTATATTACTGTGGTTTTTGTAGGTTTATGCTACCCATTTAGTACTCAGGAGGAAGGAAACAAGAAAGAGAAAGGAAGGAAGGATGAAAAAGGAAGGAAGAGGCGGTGGCAGGGGAGAAGGAAGAAGAGAGACACTGGTCAATGCCTGAACATTGAAAGTGGTGGGGACGTGGACTCAAGGGGTCTTTGGGTCAGCCTTCCTGTAGCCAGAAGAATCGGTGCTCTCTAAAAGCAGCCCAAGGAGTCACTCCTGCTACAAAACATGCAGAACCTCGGGACTGGAAAAAGAGGAATGAGGATAAGAGGCAGGAAGGCTAACCTTGCTGGAAGGATTCTAGAAGGATGGATCTGGAGGACAACAGGGCAAAGTAAAAATGATCAGGCAATACAGGGAAGGCAGGAACAATCAGGGGGGGTCTTGTGTCCCACAGTTGTGTGAAAAGATACAGCTGTTCTGGCTGAATCTGCTGGCACATTTTTCAGGTTCTTGCATTCTCCCAGAAATCTCAGCTGCATGACATGACAGAGACCGCTACAGAACCACAAGGCCGATAATAAAAATCATTCGTCTGGGGTGTTTGAAAAACTGCCACACTTGGAAGCAGGTGTATAGAGTAGATGTCCTCTAGTTCCTTAGAACCCTATGCAGCACTACAGAAGGATTCACTATATCTTTTCAACATTGTACTGAAAGTTCTTGCTTGAGGCAGTAAGAGGCAATAAGTGTACACAGATTGGAAAGGAAGACATTAAGCTGTGTTTGTCTGCAGATAACATTACTGTCTATGTAAAAAATCATAATGAATCTATGAAAAAGGCTTCTGGAACTAATAAGTGATTATCACAAGGTTGCAGGATATAAGACCATTATAAAAAATCAATTGCTTTCCTTGGTCCAGCAAAGAGCAAGTGGAATTTAAAATTAAAATCATAATACTGTTTACATTAGCAACCCCAAAATAAAATACTTAGGTATAAATATAACAAAACATGTATAAGATCTATATGAGGAAAACTACAAAACACTTATTATATAAATTAAAGAACTAAATAAATTGAGAGATAATCTATGTTCATGAATAGAAAGGCTCAATACTGTCAAGATGTCAGTTCTTCCCACTTTGATCTCTAGCTTCAGTACAAACCCAATCAAAATCCCGGAAAGTTATTTTGTGGATATTGACAAATGGATTCTGAAGTTTATGTAGAGAGGCAAAAGACCCAGAATAGCCAAGACGATTTTGAAGGAGAAGAACAAAGTTGGAGACTGAAACTACCCAAGTTCAAGACTTACAGTACAGCTATAGTGATCAAGACAGTGTAGTATTGGCAAAAGAAGAGAAAAAAGTAAATCAATAGAATAGAATAGAGAGCCAAGGAGAAGGAAATGGCAACCCACTCTAGTATTCTTGCCTAGAGAATCCCATGAACAGAGGAGCCTGGCAGGCTACAGTCCATGGGGTTGAAAGAGTCGGACACAACTTAGCAACTAAACCACCAAACCAAATATAGCCAAAGGGACAAAGATAATACAATGAAGCAAAAACAGTCTTTTCAACTAATGGTGCTGGAACAATTGCATCTAGATATCGATCTTACTCCATTCACAAAAGTTAAAAGTTAATTTAAGAAGGCTCATAGACCTACACATAAACTGTAAACCATGAAACTACTAGAAGATAACAGCAGAAAATCTATATGATCTTGGGTATGGTGATATCATTTTAGATACAACAGTGAAGACAATCACTGAAAGAAATCATTGATAAGCTGGACTACATTAAAATTAAATTTTTCTTCTTTGCAAAATATAATGTTAAGAGAATTAGAAAACAGGACATAGACTTGGAGAAAATATCTGCAAAAGACATATCTGATAAAGTATTATAATCTAAAACATACAAAGATCTCTTAAAATGCAACAATAAGAAAAAAAAAAAAAAAACCTGATTAAAACATTGACCAAGACCTTGATAGACACATCATCAAGGAAGAAATACAGATGGCAATTATGCCTATATTTCTCCAAACCCGTAGACTTTATAACACCAAGATTGAACCCTAAGGTAAACTATAGGCTCTGAGTGATTATGAAGTGTAAATGTAAGTTCATCCTTGGTAATAAATATGTACCATTTTGGTGACTATGCTGATAATGGGGGAGGCTATGCATGTGTAGAGGCAGGGGTGTATATGAGAATCTCTACGTTCCACTGAATTTTGCTGTAAACCTAAAATTACTCTAAAAAAATGCCTTTAAAATATCACATGCATTGGTATAGTCAGCATAACTGAAAAGAACCTTCAATGTACAGTCTACTTCAATGAAGATGGACAAACCCATGGACAAACCCTGTCAATTACTTCTTGTATACAATTATAACTTGCATAGCTCAGCTGGTAAAGAATCCGCCTGCAATGCAGGAGACCCTGGGGATTCCTGGGTTGGGAAGATCTGCTAGAGAAGGGATAGGCTACCCACTCCAGTACTCTTGGACTTCCGTTGTGGCTCAGCTGGTAAAGAATCCACCACAATGCGGGAGATTTGGGTTTGATCCCTGGGTTGGGAAGATCCCCTGGAGAGGGAAAGGCTACCCATACTAGTATTTTGGCCTGGAGAATTCCATGGACTGCATAGTCCATGGGGTCACAAAGAGTCAGACAGGACTGAGGGACTTTCACTTCACTTCAGAGAGGTGGAAAAAATCTGCATATACATATGCTCCTCCTGCAAGGTTTTCAGTTGGCAGTGACGAGTGAGAATGATTGTACTAACCTGTAAGTTGCTAGTGAGGAAATGGCTCTTCTGTGTCCCTAGCCCACACACTGTGAATTCTAGATACATATTTATTTTTTTAAAGTTTGTTAAGAAATAATGCATTACACGATGAACAAAAGAATAAGATACGTGAGTCACGTTTATAGTATTTGTGGTCAGTTCTAATCGAGCTATTTTCAGGGTGCTTTGAAGCTCACACTAAGCATATGGTTGTCCTAACCCAGGTCCTGTGTACTTGTCCTTTCTTTTCATTAAGAATCTAGTCAGGACAGGGAGATGCTAGGATAATTAACAAATATGAGATTGTGGCTATGGGTTTAGCACAAACCTCACATTCTTCTCATTCCTCTTCCAAATAGACCCTGAGGAAGAGTTTGGTTCATTCAACAGTACACCTCATCAGAATATTTTAAAATGTACTCTTTGGGAACTAACCCACATATACACACATACATGATATTAAAAAAGATTCAGCCTCAGGTGTCTCTTAATATCACATGTTAGCAAAGAATGCCGTTAGCACTCAGAAAATTGTATGTCTCCAAGTTCTAAATTCCAGGAATAATTTGCTGTTCTTTTGGGAGCATCTACAATGAGCCTTCCTAAGTCATATATATAGAGACAGCTTAGTATGAAGAATAATATGGAAAAGGAAGTATCATTAGACAGGTTTAATTTTAATTATACCATTGTGAAAAGTGGGCTAAATATATAATTTACATGACTCTAAGGATGCTAACTCCTCTCACGAATCTATCTTTCATTCCCTACTGCATTCTCTTAATTTAAAATAATGAATTGTTTGAAAACTATAGAAAATCATAGGAAAATTATATAACAGCCATTTGTATATTCAACACCAAGATGAGGAAAGACATTTACATCCTGCCAAATGGCTTCAGCTCTCCTTTTTGTTTTAACATAAAGATCATCGTATAGATTCCGCAAAATACCTCCCTCCGTATCTCTTCCCTCTCCTTCCTCTCTTTCTAGAGAGACTTGGTTTTGTATGGCTGAGGTGTTTATCATTCATTGTTTTATATTTTTATACTAATGCTTATGCCACCTCCAAATTATGTTTCCGTTGGATTGTACAAATATAGGTCATGCATTTTAATGACAATAGACTACTCCAACATATAAACAAATCAGTTTATCCATCTGTTTTGCTGCGAATCAGTTAGCCTGCTTCAAGTTTTCTACCCTTGCAACACTTCTACAATGCATACTATTGCAGCATATATTTCGTGGATGTGTGAGAGTTTCTCTAGAGGACACACTTATGGAAATTTTGAAACTGCTGGGTTACCAGGTATGTTTATTTTTATCTTTACTAGATATTGACATTTACTCTCTAATGATTGTGCCAATTTATTCTCCCATTAACAATGCATAAATTTGCCTATTTCCACATAGTTTTCCCCAAATTCTGTTTTATTAGGTTTGTAAATTTCTATTAATTTGATGGATGAACTATTATATCACAGTGATTCTAACTGGTTTTTACTGTTTTTGTTCAAAATTCCAGTTTGTCTTTATATTTTTACAGATGATTTTAATATGCCAAACTTGTTTTATATATAAATGTATTTATAGAAAATCACTAATACATATATACTATGTGCACACTTCTCCTCCTCCTAAATGATGCATTCATGGATACTTTACCTCTCATCAATCTCCCAGTCTCCTTGCAATCATTTTGGATAACTTCAGTTTGCTTTTACATCATAAAATAAGTTAAATATACTCTTCATTAAAAAATAATTAACATATATTAAAATAATGCTTACTAGTTTACTTGTTTCCATTTTTATTTTTGTATTCTGCTTCATTCACTTATCTTACAAAGTTATTATTTCTAAAGTGCATCCATTTAGAAATTGTTTCCATAACAGTTTGTGAGTGGGAAATGCTCTCAGACTTTATTTTTCTAAAAAAATATATAATTCTCCTTCACTTTATCCTATCCCCTTCTTTTTCTGTTACTTTTTTTTTTAATTCCCTGAATGCAATATTCTCTCATCTCTTTGAGGACATTAATGACAGTTTCTTTTTTATTTTTTTCCTCTATAGTCTCTCTTTTCTCCAAGTTGATTTCTTTTCTTTATTCTGGTGACAATGTTCCTTACTGAAGGATCTACTCAACGCCTGGTGATCCTTCATTCTCATAATTAAGAGAAGACTGAAACACTCTGAAGAGGATAAAAGCACTGATGGGGGAGGGCAGGGTGGTGATTCCAGTTTCATGCTGGGTGATCTAGGTGACCAGGCTGGAGATTAGCCCCCTACCCAGAGGACCTTCAAGCGTCTCCTCTTGGGTTAGCTAAGAGGTCTAGGGGGAAATCTCCTAATTGTATGCCTTGGTAGGGACACAGCTTCCAGGATTCCAGAAGCCAGGCTAGGAGGGGGCTGGGGACTCAGGTTCGACATTCATGTACATGCCCCTTTTCTTCCCCTGACTGTACCTGGAACCTCTACTTCAGAAACCATCCACTTTAGTACCCTTGGAGAATAAACCCCGAACTTCATCTGGATTGGGGATGAGTTAGTGCCCTGAGTTAAAGGAACAGAAAGGACATTATTACACAGATTCTACCAAATCTTCATTTTCTTAGCCATTCTTCATTCACTTCCAGTTTCAGACGTATGTGGTGTGTATTTGTCCTATCCCTTGCAGGTTGCTGGATTTTTTTTTTTTTTTCTTTTTTCTATTTTACATAGCATAAGGCCTGTAAAGGAGACTGGATCTATGAAGGGGCCTTAGTGTAAACTCCCTGTTTCTCACAAACCTGGGTCCCTTCAACCTTTCCATTAGAGACTTCGAGAGCCAGAACTGACCCTTGCTCTCTGCCTCACAGCTGCCTCCTCCATCCCTCCCTCTTATGGCCAAAGCAACAATTCAGACACTCGCTGCGCTTAATTTCATTTCCCTCTTCATTTCTGGATAAATTCTCAGTCATTTAACTTTTAAGAGTTTATCTATGTATTGCAAATATTTAAGCATTTTTGTTCAATTTTATCTAGCTGTTGAAAGTCTAGATGAATTTAACAGTTAACTGTTAGTTTGTTGCATTCCTAGAAACATGTCTCTCCATCCACCTAATATAATGGTGACCATTTATTGAGTGCTAACTGGGGGGCCAGAACATCATCCACATGCTACTCCTATGAACTGGAAGAGCTGGGATTTAAAGCTAGGTCTGTCCATCTCCTAAGCCCACTTATAGTAAATCAAACAATCTCCCATGATCAATAATAAGGCCTATAGAGACATGTCAGCTGCTTTCAGGGGAAGGAAGTGCAAATCCATGTGTGTGGGTGGGCACATGTGTGTGTCTGCTTATACATGTAGGCTGAGGTGTGTGCAGAGAGCATCTAAGACATGGTGTTATCATGACACTCGGTTCACACAGTGCTACTTGCCACGGATTCTCTTTCTTTTTCTTTGCTCGTTCAACAGGGTCTAATAAATACCTTATTTCCCTTCTCACTGACTTTCTATTTATTCCCTACTTTCTGCTGAAAATACCTATTGTGTTCAAGCAGATGAATGTCACAGCAGGCACACTGCCTTGTAACATCAGGGACTGTGAACAAGAATTCTACTTTGAAGTGAAAAAGTAGTGGGGACGGGGAAGATAAGGAGGTTATGGAGAGACAACACAGAAAATAAATCCCTTTTTTGAATCTGTAATTTCCCAAGAAAAGCTACAATCTGTGTAATATTGTACTTATGCTGAATAAGTTGTTAACAGGAAAGTACCTCTATATATCTTTCAAAGAAACATCATTTTAAATATGTTCTTATTTGAAGAGCCTATAGGTGCAGAGTAGCCAGCTAACAAACGTGTGTTGCGCTGTAAGGATTACCCACTGGGGAACCATAAATTCATGCTAATATTGTCTATTTTATCACATTTCCATCAGGGATGTGGTCTTAGGAAAGCACCTTGATATATTCTTTAGCTATAGTGAATCACAGATTTTAGTTCTCCAAAATATCCTGGCTCCCCTCTCCTCCTTGGATGAAATAATCAAAATCATTTCTTGATACCAAGATCTGCCTTTTACACTTTTACTGCATTTATCAGTGTGCCCAGCTCAGTGACTTGTACACAGTAGCAGCACAGTATGTACATCAGTAATGACATGGATTTTTTGCCTCTTTGGGAAAAAATAGATGCACACTTAGTTACAAGGCCTTGGCTGTGGAGCAGCTGGCCTAACAGATGGGGCAGCAGACAGGGCACACAGCAGACAGCTACCAGGAGGTCCTCGAGGAATCTACATTAAATGGTCCCTTCCGCAGCCTCAAAGGACGATTTAGAACACCTAAGACTAAGCTTCTTCATAAGACTGCTGTTTTTTGTGATTCATCTATATGTCACCCTCTTTTAGAAACTGGCCATGAGATTTGAACCTTCTTCGTCTTCGAAGTTATACTGTCTTCAAATCTGCTTCAAACTGATAAGAATTTATACTCATTTTATTTAATTGTCTCTTTTAGTTGTTTTTTTGACTGTCTTTTTTTCTAGACTGTAGGCACAGTGAGGTCAGGGATCAGGTCGTTTTCACATATTCCAAACATGAGTAGTGACTTGCTGTTTTTTTAAATGAACACATCATTCAATAAATCACTCTTCCTGCTTCCTCTTCTTTAATCTGGAAATGAGAACTGTCATTCAGAACACTGAGCAGCCACTTAACTTGGCACCACTCACTTCCACGCTTAGCACAAGCTTTCCAGGCTGAACATCCCAGGAATCGTGTTTCAGAGAGCTGTGGAGCCCTTCTGCAGTTGAAATGCTCTTTCCGTGTAAAAATCCTCCTGTGCTCTCTCTAAGGCTCAGCAGCAGTTGAAAAGCAAGTCACTTGTGCAAACTCTGAAAGGCTATTGATAAAAGAAAAGGGATGACATTTGCTTCTGGCAGTTTTACTCAAAGGTATGCGCCTAGAAGTCAGAGAAAGATATGAGCCGTGGGAAGTACGAGAGATCTCTGAAAAGAATGCAGGAAAAGGATCTTCACGGGGTAGGAGCACTTTTCCACTATGCTTGGCAAGAAAGGGCAACTCGGAGGCTGAAAGGAGAGTGAATGGGCAAGGCCAGGGGAGAGAGTGCAGCACACTGACTCTCATCTCTCGTGTGTCGTGACCTTGAGCCCTATCGGAGCTGCTGTGTGAGTTACAGTACAGAGGCAAATAGAACTAAGGCCAGGAATCATTGCAATCGCTTGCACTGATGGTTTAATGAAGGAATCAAACAGGATATGAATAGATAAATCTGATCAAGCACGTATCTAGTTTGGCAACAGATATATAAAAATAGATAAATAAAATATTTCTAGGAAGGATATTAATTGAAGGAAAGGAAGAAAACTGTCTTATATGTTGTTATATTTCAGCTGAGAGTTCAAGGAAAAATTCACCCAAGAAATCAGCTGACTCCTAATCAGAGTTCTAATGCAGCCATTTATAGCTCTTCATGCTGCTTCATCACCCAGGTAATTACCCTTCATCAACCTAAAATTCTCCAGTACTTTCAGTTGGAGAAGCTAGTCTTCATTTTCCCATGTTAGAAGTCAGTTGCAAAGTGTTATTGACCCAGATCTGCTGTCATCTTTCACTTGAGTTCATATGCACATGTAAGAGAGTCCTTTACATTATTTACAGTTGTTTTCATGAAAACTTAAAACCAATACTTAGCCTTATGGATGGAAATGGGAATACAGAATAAATGGATGGATAGAGAGGAGGCTGTATTATAGACGAGTGAATAAATGAGTGTGTAAGAATAACTTCATTTAGCACATTGATTCATTAAGTCAACAAACATTGAAAGTAAAACATTATTAGTTTTAACCATAACATGGTCAGCGTATCAGACCGGGTTTAATTAGAGACTTAAAACCTCTTGGGCAGTTACAGAGAGTTGAAGAGGAGATTGTAGGAACTGGTTAATTGGTTTATGTATGACAGTTGTTTTTGTTTATGGTGCTGAGCCCTAAAGTCCACACATCAGGGAGACTGAAAGGAAAGATGGGAATGAAGCTCTAGAGATAAAGGACGGACAGGAGCCGTGAGATGGCGTAGACCCCTTGATGATAAAGGGACCCTCATCAATTTCTCACTGACTCTAAGCATTTGGCTTTGATGATGTGAGTTGCTTACACAAAATGGTGTCTTTCTTCATGAATTCAAACATGCACCTGACCCAGGAGTTACAGAAGCTGAAGAGGTTGCTGGAGGCTGTGTGCCTGGTGATTAACTGTTGCCAACAAGGTGAATCAGCAGACCCACAATAAGATGTGTTCATTTAAATGGCACCTGAAACTACACTCGCCTTCTGAATATAAAAATGGCTTGCAGAAATGTGTTTGGTGGTGAATTTATTTACCACATGCAGAGAATTCTGGTAATGAAATGATGACACCTAGAGTAAAGCCTTGGTGAGAGCGGTATGGGGAAGGGCTTAGGAAATGTATCTTGGTAGGTGTTGAGCCTCTGATTCCTATTTGTTTCAGCCAGCAGGGTTTTTTAAATAATATGTGTGCCAACACACCTTTTTGTCGCTTAAGCCAACTCTTCTTGAATTTCTTCTCCTTGTAACTTGAAGAGATCTGATCAGTGCATATACTGCATTATAGGCTGGAGTTAATAGGTGTGGGAGGTAATTGGGGAAGGTAATTCAATTATGAAAATCAGTGTCTAATGTATTTACATGCTCAAAACCATGAATTAATGAATAAATGAGGGGTTCAAAAATGAGAAACATGGTGTAGGAAAGTACAAGGTGATTCATATTGACTTCTCCCCAGAAAATCCCATTTGCATGAAAAGGGCCTCCAAATGACTTTCATTACAGTTCCAAAACAGACTTTATGGCACAGTTCTCCCATCACTTATCCTCATAATGATTTACAAAAATTTCCAACAGTACTAAGACTGAGGCATCTGGCATCCAGTTTACATCTCTGTTCTCCTTTGAATGTTAGCAAAGTGCTGAGCATCATTGTGGGCCAGTAATTATATAAATCAAGGTAAATTAATCTCATGAAATAATTCAGAAGTTAAAATTGATTCCTCTTATGCTATCAGATCTGGGATTCCAGGATTCTAGAAGGCTGGGAGAAAAATGAAGTCCCAGCAATTACTGAGTTCTTATATTTATTTATTTTTCTGAATTCAATTTCTCTCTTCTTAAGTGCTAGTGTTTAGTCAGGATTTCTTATGTTCCCTAATGAAACCGTCTGGAGTCACACTCTCTAGCAGTTCTGACCATTTCTGTTTCACTCTGGTAATTCATTAGAGAAAAGGAAGATCTCTCAACGTACTCTCTTGAAAGGCTGAAGGAGAAAAAATTCTTACCACTCTGTAGCAGGTGCTGCCCACCCCGATTCTAGTTTTGCTGGCTAGAGAACACATTTAATTGCCCTGCAGTCCCTGTTTCTAAAAAAAGAGAAAGCAAATGGCTTTGAATAGGGAGATAAGTGAATAGATTTTTTATCAAAGGTGCAGACCAACTGCATGTGGTTGGAAGTCTAAGTATGCAGGAGCCCAGGGCCAACAGCTTTTCTCAGAGCTGCATAAAGGCGACCCTGCACGTCAAGGAGCCAGGGGAAAACAACCATTTTTTGCTACACTACACATGTGGCTCTTCACTACGACTTTTCTTGTGTGGCTATTTACATTAATTTTCTCTGATGTCTCAGTTAAGTGCACATACTGAAAACTTTATTTATAGTGGCTTAAGCAAGTTGAGCTTATTTCCTTAAATAACAAGAAGTCTTTTGAAAGGGGTTGTGAGTATTTGTTTACAAGCACAACATTTTCAGGACTGGCTCTCACAATATTCTTGACATTTTATTTTTTTTTCACTGTTGGTCCATTAAGATTGCAAGGTGCCTGCTGCAACTTCAAAACTCTTGTTCATGTCAGGAAAGAAAGGAGTGGGAAAGCCACACCAAATGCACTCATTTACATGGATTATTAAAAGCAAATTTCTTCCCAGGATACCCCACAGATTTTGCTATAAGACAGTGACAAGATTATGTCACATGGCTACTCATTCTCCACTGCAGGCTTCTCTGTAAGAAGGAGTAAATGGGTACTGGGTGGGCAACCAATGCTTTTGTCTTCATTTGTGTAAATGGTTTTGAGTACTTTGAAAGCAGCAACTAAGTTCTATACTTGGTTCATAGTATCTTTCACTTCAAAAAGTTTTTTATATTCTCATTTCCCTTCTTTGACCATAATTATGAGAGAGAATTGATCTGTAACAATTACAATGACTCATTTAAATTAAAAATGATTCAAAGTTACACATAAAGGCACTTACATATAAGATGACTTGATATTTTAAATTGACAATCAGGTTAATAAAGGCCTTCTCCAGTACAAGATTAGTCAAGGAAGCTGGGAAAACTAAAGGAAACAAATAGACAAAGAGCAACAAAATCAGAAGGCCTAGATCTATGAAAAACTGTAGAAAAATTTATCAGTATCAAGGCAGAGAAAACAAATCTTACCTTACAAAGAAAAAAAAAAATCTCTTGGCAAAAATTATTTTAAACACAATGGAAAAATACCAAGATAATTTTGCAGGAGTAAAGGGAGTTAAGTTCTACAGATGTTCTTTTTTGTGACACCAATGCAGAAATATAAGCTTAAGTATACGTGTTTAAAATATAAAAGAAGGGCTGCCAAGAGAATCAAATGTGCTGTGCAATTTTCAAATTAGGAGAAGAAATAAAGAAGAATGAAAGTTTAAACAAAGTTTAAAAAAGATAGTGAAGTTCCAAAGAAAAAACATCACATAGGTTGAGCTTGGACTTCTAATTTTAATTAGTTGCTTCTGTCAAGAGCATCTAGTAAGATGTGATAAAAAAGGAAAAAAAAAAAAAATCATCCATATGCCTGAGAGCTCTGAAGCTATTAGCACTTAAAGACATAAGAGAAGCGAGAAGTAGAGCACATGAGGTAACATTCTGCAAACCACTTTTCTTCTTAGGGTCTTTTCTCATTCTTGAGGGAAAGTGGGTTACTGCTAAGTGATTAATATTCACACATCTTATAGAACAGTAGAGATAATTATTGGAAGATTTGTGACCACAAAGGACGACAAAATGTGAGACGCCAAGATTCCAGAGGAATGGGAGGTGCAGACAGACTTGCCAAACCATGCTGGTTGTCTTTCATGAAGCATTTTCTGAATTCCAAGTTGTGGAGGATTAAGTTAAAAGACTAATCAGAAAGCCACTGAAGTGGAGGCCGAGTTATCTGCAGGCTCATTGTACTGAGCAGGCAAAATTAAAGTCTAGGTCCCACCAAGAATGGAGGCCCTAATAAACATTCTGGTCCATCAGGCAGAAACCTTGCGGAGCTACATCCTAGGAGCATCGATGAACCAAAGGGAGACTGCAACTTACAAACCGGCCACAATCAATGGTTGGCGAGAATGAGGGGATGTGTGGCCACGTATGCCGAGAGCAGAAAACAGTAGGCCCACTCTGTACAAAAATGCAGTGTCAAGAATTTGATAAAAATTTAACAAGCCCACTAAGGAAATATATAGATACATATGCATACACTATATATATATAACTTACTCTCTGTATGTGTGTGTGTGTATATGTATCCCCTATGACTCATCCATTACATTTATGTCTTATACTTGAACAAGATATACAATAACGTTTATACATGTTTTATAACAAGCCCAAACTAGGAGGGAAAACAAACAAACAAAAACTAAAATGGCTGTCAGTCAGTCAGTTCAATCACTCAGTCATGTCTGACTCTTTGTGACCCCATGAACTGCAGCATGGCAGGCCTCCCTATCTATCACCAACTCCCAGAGTTGACTCAAACTTATGTCCATTGAGTCAGTGATGCCATCCAACCATCTCATCCTCTGTCATCCCCTTCTTTTCCCACCTTCAATCTTTCCCAGCATCAGGTGGCCAAAGTATTGGATTTTCATAGAAAGAATAAATATTTTTGTGATAGAAAATGAAACAGTCTACAGCAATGAAATTAGAAACTTGCTTCTTGTAATACCAAAGACAATTTTCACAAAAAAAGAAAATGAATTTAAAAAGCCAGATCCAAAGATTACATAGGATTCCTTTTACGCAAACTTCAGAAATCAGGGAAACTGTTATAGACTGAAGAGTTTTGGCTCCCTTAAATTCATCTTCCCTGGTGGCTCAGAGGTTAAAGCGTCTGCCTCCAATGTGGGAGACCTGGGTTCAATCCCTGAGTCGGGAAGATCCCCTGGAGAAGGGAATGGTAACCCACTCCAGTATTCTTGCCTGGAGAATCCCATGGACAGAGGAGCCTGGTGGGCTATGGTCCACGGGATCACAAAGAGTCGGACACGACTGAGCGGCTTCACTTACTCACTAAATTCATCTGTTGAAAGCTAAGCCTCAACGTGATGGTATTTGGAGGTGAGCCCTTTGGGAGGTGATTAGGACATGATGGGGGAGCCCTCAGGAATGGGGTTATGCCCTTATAAAAGTGACCCCAGAGAGCTTGCACATGTATCCCCTTCCACCATGCGAGGATACAGTGGAATGGAAGACATGAACCCAGAAGTGGAGCCTCAGCTGACACCTTGATGCTGGAATCCCACGCCTTCAGAATTATGGGAAATACATTTCTGTTGTTTGCAGGCCACCCAGTCTGTGGGGTTCTATTACATTTCATACTAATCTGTGGTGTTAACAGTCTGAACAGTGACATTCAGGAAATTAATGACTGGGATAGGGCTTGAGAGAGGTTCTATTAAGTCCTTTACTTTACTCTGGGTAGTAGTTACATGGACATATTCACTATGAAATATGTCACTGAGTTTTGTGCCTGTGATTTGTCAAATTTTCTATAGTTTTTTTTCATTAATAATTTACGAAGTGTTTACCAAAAAATAAATAAATAAACAGCAACATATATATTATCAAAATAAATAAGAAGAGGTTAAATCCTTGTAAAGAAGGCCACAATTGAGATAGGTTTTGGTTTTAAAAAAATTCAATTTACCACTTCTGTAAGAATCACTACCAAATCAAAATAACAAAGGATACTAATAAAGAGATGGGCAAATAGGGGGAAATGCCAGTGTGTAGGCATTTTTTATACACAGCAGAGTATTCTTAGTATTGAAAGTAAAATCATACAAAAAGCATATATCTGTAAAATGCAATTATTTAATATAAAGGGCAAGTCACAATGAAGATGCAGCTGTCATGGATCTGTGTTCCAAATTCACTAACTTCAAGGTATACAAGAAAAAACTTTGGAATATAACCAGTAAGATGAAAAAGAATAATAGTCATTCTTGAACTGACATATATTGTCATATTTTTAAAGTTCAAATAGAACAAAATAATATAGTGTTATAATAATGCAACTAATATTCAATATATTAAATCAAATAGATGATATCAAAATGTGTCCCTTATAGGAGACCAAAAGGTATAAAAATCATAGCTAGGTAAGAGACTGACTAAAAATGTTGCATTTTCTCCTAATGAAGAATTGTGAAGACTCTTACTGTGCTACACATAGTGAAATTTTTGTGCATTACAAAATTTACAGTGCTGCCATAGTTTTTTCCCTTTTGTTATTTCAATAATTTTATCAAAGTCATTTATTTTTTGGTTTGTTGTTATCGTTTTTACCATTGCAAGGCATTTTACCCCTTTGTTTCCGAGGGAAGGTAAAAATGCAAGAGGTAATGACAACGTGAAGTCAACATGCTACTTTTCTATTGAAGGTGAAGGTGAAGTCGCTCAGTCGTGTCCGACTCTTTGCGACCCCGTGGACTGTAGCCCACCAGGCTACTCCGTCCATGGGATTCTCCAGGCAAGAATACTGGAGTGGGTTACCATTTCCTTCTCCAGGGGATCTTCCCGACCCAGGGATCGAACCCAGGTCTCCCGCATTGGAGGCAGCCGCTTTAACCTCTGAGCCACCAGGGAAGCACTTTTCTATTAGGGTTACTCTATTATTAGTTCAACATGTGCCTCATACAATACAGGACTTTCTAAGCTATGTCTGGAAGACTGGCTTTAAGCTCCAAGCCTGGTTAGATTCTTTGCCCAAAGATTCCTATGTTACTATTGGTCATATCCTGGAGAGCAAGAATCCCAACACCTTATGAGAGAAGGATAAAAGAAAGTTACCAATGAGCAATTTATCCAAGTTTCGAGCTTTGAGCAGAATCAAGAAGGGTGCAGAAGCTGTATGTATGTATACGTCCTTCCCCCTGCCCAGTTTTACTGAGATATAATTGACATACAGCACTTCATAAGTGACCAGACTTATACACATCATGAAATGATTATCATAAGTTTACTGAACATCTACCATCTCATATAGATACAATATTAAAGAAATAGAAGAAAAAAGTTTTTCTTGTGATGAGAACTCTTAGGATTTACTCTCTTAACAGCATTCATGTGTAATATACAACAGTGTTAATTATGTTTATCATGTTAATATTGCATCCTTAGTATGTACTTATAACTGGAAGTGTGTATCTTTCGACAATCTTCATCTAATTCCCTCTCCACCCACTATCAACCCCCACTTCTGGTGGCAAAAAATCTTATTTCTCTTTCAAAGAGATTTTTTTTTTTTTTTTAAGTATAATTGACCTACAACACTATATTAGTTTCTGGCATACAACATACTGGCAGACAACAACTGGATATTTCCACACATCTCAAGATGTCTGTTACCATACAAAGATACTACAACGTATACTGACTATACTCCCCAAGCAGAATCATAGATCCAGCAAACAAAGAAGCCACACAGAAGGAAGGTGGGAGAGAAATAGGTACAGCTAATTCAGAGATAGAAACTTTCAGTTACAAAATAAATGAGCCACAGGGGTATGTATATATCCTTTTCCTTGTCTATTGGTAAGCTCTGCTAGCTGGAGTGGGTTGGCATCCTGACTAGCTTATGAGATGAACAACCCCATAAGCAACTCAGGGAGGTAAGATAGTGAAAGAGAAAGAACACCGCTTCCAGCTACACAACTATTTTCCTCTAGATGAGTGTGGCCTGAGGCAGAAAGGGTTACACTGAGGCTAAGTAATAAATGCAGGTCTTGCCTTAGTGTCAAGACTCCAAGAGACAGAGTGTAACACTGGTGGCGGCATGGTTAAAGATGTGGCTGTGGATTTTCATTTGCTACTCTCGATGATTTATAGGATGTGCATAATCAACTTGATTTGGCTAACATATGTGAATGGTTACTAATGATGGCTTAAATAACAACAACTCTGCTATGAAAGCACTTTATAAAAGGAAATTCCTCAGAATAGAGTGCCTTGAGAACAATGTTTTTTCTGAGCCTTGATACAGAGTAGTGAGTTGAGCCCACTGTATTTTTATATATCTCTGGGAAAAACAATTAGTTCTTTTCAGTAAATGAAAAGGCATCTACAAAGGAAATTCTTTAGAAAATAGTTCATCAACTGAAGCCTAAGGGAATTGAAGGGAAAATAAATGCTGTAGAGGATTTAGAAACATTTTTTTTTTTCTGCCTCCAATTAGAAAAACAATATATTTAACCCTCGGTCATTACTGTTGCGTGACATCATTGGTTTGCTACTCAATTCTATTCCCCAAAGATTTTCTGGGACACTGAGTGCTGAAATTATGAAGATGAATGAAAACCCTGAAGTTTGTCAGAGATAGATCTATACGCATGTGTAATTCATCCTGTGGTTTCTTCTACTAAGACTTTATTGCAGGGATTTAAAAATATCAGTGAGAATTCTGGCATGTGGAGTCATCAACCAGAAATAACTTTGCACCAAATCTCCAAATGGTCTTTCTGATTGACAGGCATGCACAAGCTGAGAAGTAGCATTTCCTCTTTCTCAGACTTGTTCTGCCTTTTATTTGAAGGTGGCAGAAGTTCAAACTAAAATTCTTGAAAGTAATAGATATTAATGTGGATTCAATTCCATATCGGTGACAGATCCGCACATTATAGATAACAGGTAAGTTATAAAGGACTTCTTGACTGTCTACAGTAGCTAAACTCAAATTACAAAATTTTAGGATGAAATGAAACTTTAGGAATTATGCATTCACTGCTAATTTTCGCATTTTGAAAAAAAATGAAGCCCATAAAACCTAAGATTTAAGATGTTTAGGTCTTTTAACAAAATCCACAATGTTAAATAAAACCTGTAGAATTCTTGACTTGCAAAAGTACTGTCCATTAATATTTTTAACCCATTCAGGATGATTAATATTGTCAGTTCAAAAAATTAGCAATAATTAAGCATAGAAAATGCAATAAAACATAAGAAAGATATTGTCTGAATTTTCAGAAGTGGCTAGAAGATGTACTGTGGCAATAGCTGAAGGTCAGTTCTTATTAATTGCTTTAAAGATAAGAGAAGCAAAATGGCAGTGACTATTGGTGAATAATATGGGGAAAAAAAGCATCAGCTCCCACTAAATTTGCTTTCTTCTTACCCAGATAAAGGCTGCTAAAGTTAGGTGTATTTTGGTGTTAAAAAAATTATTGCTTTTTTTTCATTATATCTTTCTTTGAGAGTACTACAAAATGTTAGCCAGAGAACATATATGTTTAAATGAGAAACCCAATGTGGGTTCACTTACCTGTCAGCTTCTAGTTAGTCTGGAGAACATTTCCAGTGGTTCCATTCAGGGTTCTTTCCTTGGGTCAATTTGGTTCAATACTCTCAGTCCACCAACTGACAAAAAAGGTAGAATATGGCTTATCAAATGGAATCCTTGGTAAAGTTCAAAGAAAGCACATAGTATTATCAATGGCAAAATCAGAGTTAAAAATTATCTTGAAAATGTAACATTTTCAGCCAATAAAAAAATCTGACACTTGTAAATGCATAAAGTTCCAAACTTAGGATCAAAAATCCATTTTCATCAGTAGAGGATGAGAGAGACCATAGATGTCTCAGAGTTTTATTTTTAAAACAGGCTTGATATGAGCCTGTGATCTCATGTAGCTAATATATTCTAGCACTGAATTTGCACGAATTCATAGATAAAGTTTACCAAGACACAGAGTCTGAAGGTTAACCCTGGATTGGGAGTTTTGTAGTTCAGATACTATATTCTGGGGGGACTGTTGCTCAGTTTAAAAAGCATGGAGCAGAGAAAGAAAGAAGCAGACAGATATAGGTAAGGAAAGATGTGAAGGGTCCAGAGACTCATGAACAAATTGTAGTTTAAATTCAGTCATTCATCAAAACTTCCTTCATACATTAAGTACTGATTATTGTAGAAGATCATGGTAATAGAGAGCTTTACTTCTTTGCTTGGAAAACTCTCAGTTGAATAAGGAAGCAAGAGATAAATATTTCTAATGCCACATGTTGGAATGGCTAGTCTATAGAGCACTGTGATAGTGCAGAAAGAGGAATGATACTTCATAGGGAGGGTAGCAGACCAGGATGTCAGGATGCTTAAAAATTGGGAATATTTAGCTTTAAAAGAAGGCTAAGGAAAAGAATTATTTTAATCCACCTAAAGGAATGCTTTAGCCATCCTACAAGTAGGCTACAATCATTTCACTTCTGTATCTTTGCTCATTCCATTAACCTCCTAGAATGACCACTCTAAATTCTACCAACCTTAAAGTTTTTGTTACAGACTAATCACTTCCATCTTGCCAAACCACAGGGCTATGTCTGAGCTGACCCTGAGAGCAGGCACTTCCATCCCACACACACTTGGTGCCTCGTCTGTAACATCATCCAATGCTTCTATCAGAACCAATTCACCTGATCTTGTACTGTACTCCTTTTAGAACAGGAAGGAAACATCTGTTTTCAGTCTGTGACCATGCTTTGTACTGAAACTGAGCACACCAAGGCTCAATAAATAACTTGTAGAAAGTCAATTAGCCTGCTTTCTTTAGTGAAGAACAACTTGCAGCTGACATCCCAAGTCCCTTCCTTTGTGCCCCATTTTTCCATCTAAGGAAGCAGAATTGCTCACTCTCACATGAACTTTCAAGCTTATGGAGGTGGAGTAAGAAGGCATTGCACATCTCTGAGGGTCCAGCCTGTCAAGTTAAACAAAACTTCCTATCCCCAAAGGCGGTCCTGAATCTAGGACAATCCCTGTCTTCGTCTCAAGTGTCATGATTTAGTCCATTAAGTTTTGAGCTACAGAGAAAACTGATCTATTTGTGTCCTGTATCCTGAAACTTGCCAAGGTATCTTGCTTTCATCTTTCTGAATTTTTTTACATCCATTACAAGCTATTAAAAGCCTCAGGCATGGACAGAGGTTCTTTGGGCTCAGCCGTGGCTTCTTTGCTTCTGAAAACCAGTATTTTCTGTCAAACATGCCTTCATCTTATTACAAAATAGGGCTCATGAATTCGGCCCTGCCCAGGGAACAATCAGCATGCTGGTGATTGCTTTGAAAGCAGTATTATACTAATACAGGATCTCATTAAAACCCCTTTCATGGGAGCTGGGGGTTTCTTCCCAATCCAAATGGACATGGTGGTGTTCATTATGTGTTCAGAAGTGTTCTCTGTACCATCAAATGGCTTGAGGAAAGAAAATCTTTTGACCTTTGTAATTGCTACAATATTATGTAGGGTTCTTTCTCCAGTTGAACAGAGCAATAAATATTGCAGAGCTGTACATTTTTTTTCCTCCAAAAATGCAATTAAAATAGGGGGAAAATTCTTCTGAGGGCATTTCAGTGGTGCTATCCCATCCAACATTTGGAGGGGCATTCATGGGGGGGTGCAGATTATGCTGCAAGACGCTGTGTGCATTTGGGATAATTTCCAGTAACTGGCTTGGGGCCTCAGGTTGCAGAATTAGTTCATCTAGGGCTTCAGCTCCTGGTTTCTGACTCATTAAGACTGTCTTGTCAGGGTAGGTATGTGATCAGTTTCTGGACTGCAAACTAAGCCCAATAAATTGCTGAACTCGGCTTAAAAAGTTAATTACCAAATCTGGTGCATGTGGTGCTGAAAGAAGGACAGAAAGTAAAAATTAATGTGCAGACAAGCAGTTTTTTAAAAAATTAACTTCAAAAATATAAATATTCCACTGGTATTACTTGGGACTGAACACAGTCTCAACTCACCTCCAAGTTCCAGTTTCTTGATTACTTGCCAACCTGTTTCCTTTTTCTATTCTCTTACAGGTCCGTGTGGGGATGCGCGTGGATATTTGTCAAGGTATCTTGACAGATCATATGCAATGCACAAGGCAGGAACAGTTTTCCCAGACACATTAAAAATGTCCACATTCAAGGTAAATATGACATGGGGTTTTAGTAGAAATATATTTTGAGTTCCAGTTCACAAGTTTTCCTGAAGGGCTGCCATTTTATATTTTATGGAGGAAATGCCTTGGTGCATTTCCAAAAAAAAAAGAAAAAAAGTTTTTGTTTTTGTTTTTTTCTTCAAACTGATAATATAAAAATAACTGCTATAGTGTTCACAGTGGACCCAGTCCTGCTTCTGTGCCTGGAACTGTGGAAGCTGTGATAGGAGGTGGTGGGGCCGTCAGCACAGCTATTCTGCTTTGGGGGCAGTTTAAGAGGGTGGTTGAACCATCCCCCTTCCACTCTGTTCTCTTCCACTATGCCCTGGATTTGGTGGAGTACAGGGAGGAAGTGGATTCTGATCTTTCTATTTTTATCCTCTTTCTCCTCATGGGTTGAACATAAACATGATTCCTTTCACCAGATATGCTTGAACAATCCTATTAATAGCTTTCCTGTATCAGATTTAAATATACCCAAGAAAGCAGAATTATGCTAAAGGTATTGCCAGGTATAAAACTCTGTAAATGCAGAGACCCATCTTTTCATTCTTGATCCCTGTGGTGCCTGGCACAGGGCCTGGCATCAAAAATTAAGACTCAGTCTTTGCTGAAATAAGCAATGAGCAATATTCAAAGACTAGCATGTAAATATGGCAATGCCTTCACAGAAGTACATGCAAAGTTCTTCAGGATCACCATGGATGGAGTACCCGCAGAGCATAGAAGTGTTTCAGTAAATGTTGATGAAATCATCTGAGGAGTTGTACACCCCAGACCTCTTGTTTCACATAGATCACCATTTTCTAGAAAGCTACCCTGTTCCTTATTTCTCCAGCCCCAAACAAGCATCATTTCCAGAGTGCTTACAGGAAGGCAGGTGCTGTGGTAGGTGCTCTGGCTCATTGCGTGCAATCTTTCCAAGAGTTTTGTTTGGTACATGTACTCTCTGTAAATACAGTTACACCCATTTAAAAGACATAATAATCCAGGCTTGGAAATGCAGGTCTCTCCTCAAATGGATAGCAGTTATAATGAGCAAATTAAGGCTTCAAATCTAATTATGTCTTAAACACCAAGCCTCATATCCATCCATACCATCATGCTACAGAACTGGAGAACAGAAGAGACATTCTGTCTTCCCTGCTAGGAAGAAAAAGTGTATACATTGAGTCTCCTCCCTCCTAATTCTTAAAGTGCTATGTTCATTTCTTAGGTGTTTTTCTTATCCATACCTTACAGTGATTTTTATTTGCTTTATTAAAAATTGGGGGAAAAGAAGGAAAGTCTGGAAAATCTACATAACCAGTCAACAGTATCTCCTCCTAGTCCTCCAATTTATCCTGGAAAAACTTTGCAGTTGGCTAATGGTTACAACATCAACAAATAACTTCTTTCTCTTTCTTCATTAAACTAAAGGAAAAAAAAATCAACTAATGCACTCACTGTATCCTTGTTGACTGGTGGCTCATTACAGAGGCTAATAAGAGAAAATACATTCTCATATACTGATCATTGGAGCTCAGAGAATTTGAAGAGAGCCACCTGCTGAGTAAGTATCCATTTTTGCTTCTGACTTTGTATGTATTAGTCTGGTCAATTTCCCCAAGCTGGCCTGATTAGGAAAGTTTTATTAAAACAAATGGAGATGAGACTTAAAATTAGTAGAGGAAAGCCAAAGCTGTGTCTGAGCCACTCTCACAGGCTTCATCCTCAGGCAGACGTGCTGACCACTCGGCATAGGTCTGTGGCAGAGACTGCAGTGCATTCATCAGAACCTCAAGCCTTTCCTTCTGGCACAGAGCTCGACTTACGTCCCAGCCTCCCCTGCAAACAGCTGCCATCCTCCATTGTCCATCCAACTGAGGAAAATGAGGCATGCTGCCTTCAGATCCCAGCCATCAAACGTCTCCACATGCACATGTTCAATCCCAGTCTCCCTCCCTCCCAACTTCCCTCTCTTTCTGCCTCTCTGTCTCTCTCTTTGATCTGCTTCTTGTTGTTGTTGTTCAGGTGACTCATTAACTACATATAAAACATAACAGATTTTTTTAGACTGAATTTCCAAATGACTGCATGGACATCAATGTTTTACATTGCCAAACAGTTACTGATAAGACTTTAAAAGAGCAAGAAGTGAGTTTCTATGTATTAAACTCCTCAGATTTCAAGGATGGTCTGTTACTATGTGTTATGAACTAAATGTCTTCATCCTTCCCCAACAAAATTTATTTGCTGAAGCCCTAACCTACCTGTCCAGCACATAAGATGTGATAATATTAGGTGGTAGGCCTTGGGAGGTGGTTAGTATTAGATGAGTCCTCATGAATGGGATTAGAGGCCATATAAGAGATACAAGGGAACAATTTTCCCCTCTCTGCTCTCTACCATGTGAGAATACAGGAGAAATACAAAGTCTAAAATCTGAATAAGGACTCTCACCTGAACTTGACCATTTTGACTTACAGCTTCCAGAGCTTTATATTCCAGAGATATGAAGGTTTTTTGTTGTTGCTGTTTACAAGTCACCCAGTCTATATTTTTATTATAGTAGCCCAGATGACTGAGACCAAAAATAGTGCTAATATAACTAATTAACATTTCTTAATAGATTAAGCTGCTTATGGGATACACAGATTTTCTTTTTCCTTTATAGAAAAAGACTTGGAAAAAAATTATATACCATATTTTAACATATATACATAAAGATTCAAAACAAATGTATCAATCTATCTAATTTTATAGATATAAATGTCAATATAGACATAGAATAGTCATAGGTGTACATATAGATGTAGATGTAGCTATATAGATTCAGATACAGAGAGAAATATAGATGTGTTCACTTACAAAGATAAATTTATGCCTATATACAAATTTGGCACAAATCTCATCACATAACATATTTCAATGAAGGCTTTTTGAACTTGAAACTTAAGGTGTAAACAACCAAACTGAATACAGTTGCCTGGAAATTTTACTTGTGAATTATTTAGTATCACAATAATAAGAACCTCAAGACACTGACTTTATAAACATAGGAACACAAAAATAGAGACTAAGAAAAATAAAGAAGGGGAAGAGAAAGAAGGTACTTTATAGTTATATTTGTGAAATTCTCCATGAAAGGTTTATCTTGAAGATCCAAGTACAAATCTCATAGGTTCAAGTAGGATAAATCAAGAAGAAAAATTCAGAATTTGATAAGAAGTGTCATTGTAGATTTTAAGCCCCATGTAGAAAATAACCTCAAGAACCAAAATATGTTCAATTTAACAAAGCATTTTGAGGGATGACCATGAATAAGTCATCTGCAAAGTTAAAATATGAATAATACTTAGAGTGTAACAAGACAGCTTCCCAATCCAAGGGAAGAACAGGTTTGGGTAAGACCATTTGAACACTGTGTACCAAATACAACAGAAGTGTGCACAGGATACAATGGAAATTTGGGAGATCACAGAAAGATTACCAGAGAAGATGACAACACAGCCGAATCATGAAACACAGAAAGGTTTTGGATAAGCACAAGCTGGAAGCAGACAAGCATAGGAAGACAGCAAACACGGCATATCATATTTCTCTTATCATTGAATTTCTGCTCAAAAGCCTTACTTGTCAGAAAAGTTGTATGTTCAAATTTTGTATAATTTTATTGAGAATAAATCGATTAAAAGGCTGAAAATATGTGCCTTAATCAAATCAAAGATGAAGAATTCTTAGAAGTTAAGAAAAGCAGATAATATCACATCTACAGGGAAACAAAATAGAAACTTACAAAACGGGCAGAAAATTAAGAGCTGAAGCAGAGGTAGTGAGTGGAGTGAACTGTGCTTTGAGCTACAAATAAGGAAAAGTGAAGTGAAAGTGAAAGTAACTCAGTCGTGTCTCACTCTTTGTGACCCCATTGAATTCTCCAGGCCTGAATACTGGAGTGGGTAGCCTTTCCCTTCTCCAGGGGATCTTGCCAACCCAGGGATCACACCCGGATCTCCTGCACTGCAGGCAGATTTTTTCCCAGCTGAGCCACAAGGGAAGCCCAAGAATACTGGAGTGGGTAGCCTATCCCTTCTCCAGTGGATCTTCCCAACCCAGGGATCGAACTGGGGTCTCCTGTATTGCAGGCGGATTCTTTACCAACTGAGCTATCAGGGAAGCCCACAAATAAGGGAAGAGGGAATAAAAAACCACATAATCAATTCACCTACAACAAATTCAGGATGTGGTCCATTCCAGGTTGGTTCCATGGGTCCACAATAGCATCAGTGACCCTCAGGCTCTCCTTATATTCTTTTTTTGCTAATAGTTTCTGTTGTCAAGGTTAGATACAGTTTTTTATGACTCCAAACACCATTTACTGACTTGAAATCTAAGAAAGACTTTGATCTTGTGTGTTCCTTTCTTTTATAATGAAAGAGAAAAATCTTCCCCAGAGACTAGTTCAGTTCAGTTCAGTTCAGTCACTCAGTCATGTCCGACTCTTTGCGACCCCATGAATCGCAGCACACCAGGCCTCCCTGTTCATCACCATCTCCCGGAGTTCACTCAGACTCATGTCCATCGAGTCTGTGATGCCATCCAGCCATCTCATCCTCTGTCGTCCCCTTCTCCTCCTGCCCCCAATCCCTCCCAGCATCAGAGTCTTTTCCAATGAGTCAACTCTTCGCAAGAGGTGGCCAAAGTATTGGAGTTTCAGCTTTAGCATCATTCCTTCCAAAGAAATCCCATGGTTGATCTCCTTCAGAATGGACTGGTTGGATCTCCTTGCAGTCCAAGGGACTCTCAAGAGTCTTCTCCAACACCACAGTTCAAAAGCATCAATTCTTAGGTGCTCAGCCTTCTTCACAGTCCAACTCTCATATCCATAAATGACCACAAGAAAAACAAGAGCCTTGACTAGACGGACCTTAGTCGGCAAATTAATGTCTCTGCTTTTGAATATACTATCTAGGTTGGTCATAACTTTTCTTCCAAGGAGAAAGTGTCTTTTAATTTCATGGCTGCACTAGAGAACCCATTAAATCTTGTGTTCTCCAGGCTACATGTTCCCCTCTTGACTAAGCACAGACAAAGAAAGTAGAGCCTGATATGACTAGATAAACAAATCATCATTCAAATTCTGGGGCTGGACACATCATAGCTCCCTGCCAAATGAAGGTCCTGGTAGTAAGAAAGGGTACAATCTGAGGGGTAAATAAATGCACCAGGCATTTGTCATTCAATTACTAAGCCATGTCCAACTCTTTGTTATCCCATGGACTGCAGCACACCAGGTTTCCCTTTCCTCCACTGTCTCCTGGAGTTTGATCTAACTCATGTCCATTGAGTCCATTCATCTCATCGTCTATCACCGCCTTCTACTTCCTCCTGTCCTCAATCTTTCCCAGCCTCAGAATCTTTTCCAATGAGTTGGTCCTTCCCCTTAGGTAGCCAAAGTATCAGAGCATCAGCTTCAGCATCAGTACTTCCAATGAATATTCAGGGTTGATTTCTTTAGGATTGACTGGTTTGATCTCTTTGCAGTCCAAGGGAAAAACTACACCAGGCATATGGAACTCAGGTTAGGATCACATGGCATAAGGAGCTGGAAACAACCTTGCAATAAATGACAAGGATATTTGTTATTAGAACTGTATTGAAGTAACAAGCCTGCATTATTTCCTTCATTCCAGCTTGTATATCACAATGTTTCTTGCTTGCCTTGAAAACACACAAAACAGTGGATATGAGAAACTGGGCTGGAGAGAGGGCTCCTAAATGGCTTCCTAATCAAGAGGTATAGGGACCCTGAAACCCTTTTTACAAATTATTGGCAAGTTACATACATCAGTACATCCTCCTCTATAGAAGGAGCTTCTAAGCACAAGGAGGCAAACTGAGACTCAAAAACTATGATTAAAAAAACCTTTAAAGACAGATTGTGAAGATCCCATGGAGGAAGAAATGGCAACCCACTCTAGTATTTCTGCCTAGGAAATCCCATGGACAGAGGAGCCTGGTGGGCTACAGTCCATGGGGTCGCCAAAGAGTGGGACATGACTTAGCTACTGCTAAGTCGCTTCAGTCATATCCGACTCTGTTTGACCCCATAGACGGCAGCCCACCAGGCTCTGCCGTCCCTGGGATTCTCCAGGCAAGAACACTGGAGTGGGTTGCCATTTCCTTCTCCAACGCATTAAAGTGAAAAGTGAAAGTGAAGTCGCTCAGTCGTGTCCGACTCTTTGTGACCCCATGGACTGTAGCCTACCAGGCTCCTTCATCCATGGGATTTTCCAGGCAAGAGTACTGGAGTGGGTTGCCATTGCCTTCTCTGGACTTAGTTACTAAACAACAACAAAGCAAAATAAACCCAATGAACTGAAAAACAGATGAAAAGTGTAACCATATGATAAAAAATTAAGCAAACTTGATATTTCCAGAGAACTTCAAACAATTATCACATTCATAAAATGGGAACAGACTGTTTAAAAAAAAAAAAAAAGAACCAATTAGAGATCTTGAAAAATAAATGTAAAGTCACAACTGTAAGGGCAAAGACAAATTTAAAATAAGAGGTTAAATTCTCTCTTGAAAACACATAGAATTCCCTCTTCCCTTTTCTTAGAGCATTTACTTTGGAAAACTTGTAATTCCAAGTTTCAATCTCTTTGAAGGGTATGAAAATCTTTTAAAAAGTTAAATAAGCATGTTGCCCACTTTACAGCCCAGGAATAACTTTTTCAAGGACCTGAGAGCCATCTCTCTAAAATGTAATTATCCAAAGGGAGAGCACACACCTACAGCCCAATTTCTGTGGGAGGGGTGTGATCTAAGTCGCTTCAGTTCAATTCAGTTCAGTTCAGTCGCTCAGTCATGTCCGACTCTGCGACCCCATGAATCGCAGCACGCCAGGCCTCCCTGTCCATCACCAACTCCCGGAGTTCACTCAGACTAGCGTTCATCGAGTCAGTGATGCCATCCAGCCATCTCATCCTCGGTCTTCCCCTTCTCCTCTTGCCCCCAATGCCTCCCAGCATCAGAGTCTTTTCCAATGAGTCAACTCTTCACATGAGGTGGCCAAAGTACTGGAGTTTCAGCTTTAGCATCATTCCTTCCAAAGAAATCCCAGGGCTGATCTCCTTCAGAATGGACTGGTTGGATCTCCTTGCACTCCAAGGGACTCTCAAGAGTCTTCTCCAACACCACATTTCAAAAGCATCAATTCTTTGGTACTCAGCTTTCTTCACAGTCCAACTCTCACATCCAGATATGACCACTGGAAAAACCATAGATTCCTTCCAAAGAAATCCCAGGGCTGATCTCCTTCAGAATGGACTGGTTGGATCTCCTTGCACTCCAAGGGACTCTCAAGAGTCTTCTCCACCACAGTTCAAACGCATCAATTCTTTGGCGCTCAGTCTTCTTCACAGTCCAACTTTCACATCCATACATGACCACAGGAAAAACCATAGCCTTGACTAGATGGACCTTAGTCGGCAAAGTAATGTCTCTGCTTTTGAATATGCTATCTAGGTTGGTCATAACTTTTCTTCCAAGGAGTAAGCATCTTTTAATTTCATGGCTTCAGTCGTGTCCAACTCTTTGTGACCCTGTGGATCTTAGCCTGCCATGCTCCTCTGTCCATGAGATTCTCCAGGGAAGAATACTGGAGTGGGTTGCCATGCCCTCCTCCCGGGGATCTTCCCAACCCAGGTATTGAAACTGCATCTTTTATGTCTCTGGCATTGGCAGGTGGGTTCTTTTCCACTAGTGCCACTTAGATTCACACCAAATTGTAAAACTACTTTCTGCTATAAAATATAAGAAGTTTCTTTTTTTCTCTGGATAAAACCAGCTAGCTATCATAGATTGTCATCTCAACTACAAAGTAAATTTAGGATTATAAATCCTTAACTTTATGATGACATAGGGCTTTCCTCATAGCTCAGTTGGTAAAAAATCTGCCTGCAATGCGGGAGACCCAGGTTCTATCCCTGGGTTGGGAAGATCTCCTGCAGAAGGAAACAGTAACCCACTCCAGTATCCTTGCTTGGAAAATCCCATGAACAGAGGAGCCTGGTGGGCTGCAGTAGCAAAGAGTTGAGCACAACTGAGCAACTATGGTTTTTCTAGTAGTCATGTGTGGAAGTGAGAGTGGGACTATGAAGAAAGCTGAGCGCTGAAGAATTGATGCTTTTGAACTGTGGTGTTGGAGAAGACTCTTGAGAGTCCCTTGGACTGCACGGAGATCCAACCAGTCCATTCTAAAGGAGATCAGTCCTGGGTGTTCTTTGGAAGGAATCACGCTAAAGCTGAAACTCCAGTACTTTGGCTACCTCATGCAAAGAGTGAAAGACTCTGATGCTGGGAGGGATTGGGGGCAGGAGGAGAAGGGGATGACAGAGGATGAAAAGGCTGGAAGGCATCATTGATTCGATGGACGTGAGTCTGAGTGAACTCTGGGAGTTTATGAAGGACAGGGAGGCCTGGTGTGCTACAATTCATGGGATCGCAAAGAGTCGGACACGGCTGAGTGACTGAACTGAACTGAACTGAGCAACTAACATTTAATATCATGGTAATCCAAGCTTATGCCCCAATTAGTATCACTGAAGAAGCTGAAGTTTAACGGTTCTATGAAGGCCTACAAGACCTTTTAGAACTAACACCCAAAAAAGATGTACTTTCCATTATAGGGGACTGGAATGCAAAAGTAGGAAGTCAAGAAACACCTGGAGTAAAGGCAAATATGGCTTTGGAGTACAGAATGAAGCAGGGCAAAGGCTAATAGAGTGTTGCCAAAAGAATGCACTGGTCATAGCAAACACCCTCTTCCAACAACACAAAAGAAGACTCTACACATGGACATCACCAGATGGTCAACACTGAAATCAGATTGATTATTTTGTTTGCAGCCAATGATGGA
>SJYT01004257.1:0-38865 GCA_006410635.1 Cephalophus harveyi
CTACACATGGACATCACCAGATGGTCAACACCGAAATCAGATTGATTATATTCTATGCAGCCAAAGATGGAGAAGCTCTATACAGTCAACAAAAACAAGACCAGGAGCTGACTGTGGTTCAGATCATGACCTTCTTATTACCAAATTCAGACTCAAATTGAAGAAAGTAGGGAAAACCACTCGACCATTCAGGTATGACCTAAATCAAATCCCTTATGATTATACAGTGGAAGTAAGGAATAGATTTAAGGGCCTAGATCTGATAAATAGCTCTAGCTCCATTTATATTGGGACATGTAAATCTAATCATTCATTCTGACTGTTGCATAATATTTCTTCATGTGACTACATCAAATTTATTTGCCCATTTCTTTACTAATGGACATCTGGGGTGCTTTCTATAAAAATTAGTGCACTTGTGCTATTATTCCTAGAATTGGAATTAGTGGGGTACACAGTATTGACCAAGGTCACAGATGCTGTAACAAACTCATACATATGATGGCTCAGACAAACATCCCGAGATGCTCAGAAAAGCATACCTGACTGCTTTTGAGCAACAACAGCAAAGTTGAGCTGCTGCATAAGGGACTATATGGCCCACAAAGTCTGAAATAGCTACTATTTGATCCTATATTGGAAAAGTCTGGCAACACTGATCTGGACTAGTGAAGTTGCTCAGTCATGTCCGACTCTTTTCGATCACATGGACTGTAACCTAACAGGCTCCTCAGACCATGGAATTTTCCAGGCAAGAGTACTGGAGTGGGTTACCATTTATGAACCTGGTTTCTTGAATTACTAGCTGGATGACTTGATCAAGAGTCTTTATGTGAGCTTCTGTCTTCATGCATAAAATGGGGATAACAATTAAGCAGACCTTTCTCCAAGAAGCTGTGAAGATCGAATGAAATAGTACATAACAACCACAGAGCCAGTGTTAAATGTATCACCATCATCATCATCATCTCTTTCAGATGGCAAAACTAGAGATCAGAGAAGTTATATGTGGTCTAGGATCACAGTCACACAGCTCAAATTCAACTCTTGAGTCTTCTAACTCACAGTCTATCTCATTGGAAATCTCTTACAACAAAACAAAATCCCTTAAAAAAATAGATTGTCAAAAATAGATTGCTGGGAGGGTAAATTCATGGCTTGTATATACTCCTCTCCCTTCCCAGATGTGGCCTCAGAGTCATTCTCAACACAGTTCTCCAGAGAGTAAACACAACTGGACTTGCCATATGACCTGAAACCTCATTATCATCCCCATCTCCGGTCCAAATACATAAACTTCAAAGTTAGTTGGATAGAAAAACTCCAATATAAATAACTCTCAGCATATGAAACAAAAATATATTATACTTTTGGAGTTCCAAAGTGTTGTAGCAATAAAAATGTATTGGGTAAATAATGTAAATAACAGTACTTTTCATTTCCAAAGTCTTTTGAAATTTATAAAACATTCATATAAGGTTAAGAGGGCTTCCCAGGTGGCACAGTGGTAAAGAATCCACCTGCCAAAGCAGGAGACATATGAGATCTGGGTTCAGTTCCTGGGTCATGAAGATCCCTTGGAGTAGGAAATGGCAACCTGCTCCAGTATTGTTGCCTGAAAAATTCCATGGACAGAGGAGCCATGGGGTTACAAAGAGCTGGACACGACTGAGAGACCGAGCACAACACATAAGGTTAAGAGAGCAGACACTTTTATTCCATTTTCATAGATGGGAAAATTGAAGGCCAGAGAACGGGCTGAAGGCCATTAGAGAACTGGTGAACAGCAGAGACTAGGCCCTGATCTGCAGGCCCTGTATTCTTGTATCTAAGAACACAGTTTCCCTGAGAGCCAAAGTCCTCAACCAAAGTGCTTTGGAGAGTGGCTAGTGTGAATCTGTGAAGCAAGCTGGGAATTTGCATACAAGGAAGGCTCTTCAGTTTCAAAAAGAATTACTTTCTTTTTCTTGGGACGTGTAGCCTTCTGACCTACCTTATTTCCTCCAAACTTTGATAATGATAAGGAATTTTTTTTTAAACTACTGCTGCAGAACAAACATCCCCAAACTTGGAGACATAAAATAACCACAGCCATTTACTAACAATTCTGTGAGTGGACTGGACTCTCCTGGGCATTTCTTTGGCTCCATATGGTGTCAGCCAAGGCAGGGGTCATCTGGAGGCTTAAGTAGGCAGGAGTGTCCAAGACTGCTCACTTTTACGTGGCTAACAGTTGGACTGGCTGTTGGCAGGGAGCTCAGCTGGCATTGTGGAATGGAATGTCTCAGTTCTTTCCAGACAGTCTCTATGAGTGGTGTGAGCTTCTCACAGTGTGATAGCTGAGTTCCAAGAGGGAGTGTTCCAAGTATGTGCAAGCAGAGACTGGTTATCTGAAGGTCCAGTTTCTGAAGTTATATGGCATCACTTCTACCACATTCTATTGGACAGAGCAAGTCACAGGACAGCCTGATTCAAGAGGAGGGGAAACCTACTTCACTTTTCCATGGGCAGAATGATAATGAATTTGCAGCCATCCTCAATCTGTCTATGCTGTTGGAAAAGCAGCAAACACAGGGATAAATGGCAACTGACATTCACCCTTGGTCTCAGAGACATAAAAGGAAGTGTGAGACCAGCAACTTTTGGGGCAGGCATGCCCAGGCAGCTACTGCCGGGTGAAATGGTAGATCCATCCACTCCAGAAGACCTCTCAATTTCCAAAAGAGCAAACTATGAATTTTCGTGTGAAGTCTCTGCTTTTTCGGTGTGAGCTTGACCTTTACAGTCATGTTGCATCAGGCAAATTGACCCTTGAGCTTCCAGTTTTCAACATCTGCCTTACGCCTTCATGGGACAGCTCATCTTTTATGTGAAACACCTGTCAGCAAGACAGTCGTGGGCAGCTCATTTATCAGAGAATGTCACTGCTTTGTGGTTGGTAAGAAGAGGGAGGAGAAAAGAACAAGTCAATTATCTTGAAGCTGAGTAGTTGCCAGCGGAAAAAGGCTTTTTTGTCATTTATTTACTACTGTGTACGCCTAGGATGATAAATCAAAGTCTTCAGTTGGCCAGGAGAAGCGGCACTGGCAGCAGCTGTGCCAGACAGAACAATCTTTCGCATAAGATGAACACCTGGGGAGGGTTGGTTTCCAAATATTTCCTGCAGCTTTTATCAGATTCCAGGTCAGAGAAGTCAAGGGAAGGGATGAGAAGGGAAGACAAAAGAGGAAGAGATGAGACGTCTCAGTCCCAGGGGAGACGTGCTCTGTCTGGAGCAGGCAGATGAGGCCCTCCTCGGCTCCAGAAGTCCCCAGAGCCACGTGGACCCTCTACCTAGCAGGAGATCCTTCTACCCTCCCAGCCCCACTCCCAAGCCCTGGGTCTTTTTTCACCATGGACACCAAAGAGCATTCAGTTCAGCAATGTAAAGTCCTTCTTGCTGTACAGCAAAAAGACACCCATTGGTAAATCTCCCAATCTGACATTGGCTGGAGTTGATGGTGGAGAATTGTGAAATCTGAATCCTGGCAGCACTGCACACACCAAACAATTCCCAGCATTAAAACCTCGGGACCAGGCTTTCTGACGGGAACCTCAAGGGAAAGGCGAGCCTCCGTGGGGACAACGTGCTCCTTCAAGGGTCTGCTTGAGGGACTCCGGGTGGGAGAAGGAGATGGGGATCTCTCTCAGCCCCCCTGCCACCTTCCTTGCCACAGAGTATCTCCGTGTGTATGTGCCAGGGGCAGGCAGGTCTGCTTTGAACAATGTTCATCTATTCATTCAACTCGTTCATTCAAGTGTTCATTAAGTGTCTAAACGACTGGGTGCTTTTCCAGCCTCTGGGGAACACGCAGGCCCCTGAGATGTGCACAGGCCCTGCTCTCAGGACCTGACCTCATAGCCCAGGAGGACAGGGTTGTTGGTTAGGGGTTACCGAGGTGGATGAGGGATGGGGATACTTCCTCCCACCCCACCGTGACCTCAGTGAGCTGGAAGGCCATCAGGGTATACAGTGGTTATAGTTTCTAGGTGTGAAAAAGAGTGTCTAAACTGAAAACACTTTTTTACAGGCTCCATTTCTCGGTGAAAGAAGTAGTCTGGGAGATGCAGTTTCTGTGATGAGAAGGACTCTATAGCAAATTCTTTATTATGTGGGGTAAAATACATGTGGGAAGAGCATTAGAAATAAGGAAATATGAAGGAACGAGATTTGCCATTCTTATTTGTAAGATTTACAGGATCCTTATTTGTAAGATTTATGTACCATGGCTGAGTGGGAAAACAGTTTATTTTGCATATGAGCAATGGTACAAGTAATTAGTAGCTAATAACATATATGTAGCTAACATTTATTGAGCTCTTTCTCTGTTCCAGATTACTAACTTTGCATATACTATGTCATTTAGCTCTTGCAGCAACCGCCTGGGATGGGTATTCTTACTATTCTCAGTTCCCTGTTCGTATCTGGCAGAACCTGAAATCAAACTCAGAAAATCTGCCTCTTAGAGGAGCTCTTGCACCAGACTGTGCTTTGGTATAGGGGAACAGGCTGTCTACCAGGTCTAGTGAAAATAAATGACTGCACATTGGGAGGCAAGGCTGAGATTGGAGGCAGAAAAACTGCCCTGAATCTCCAGGCTGTTAGCTGAGTGACCTGGACCCAGCTCCCTCTTCATTCATTCACTCTCCCTCTTTCTCCTACAGGGAGGAAACAATGTTTACTGTGCTCTAGATGAGATGGCCCCTGGGCAGGGGTCGTTTTGGGGGGCCAAAGATGAGGGCAGACAGGTCATGCACTCGAGATGGGGCATGAAACTGTGAGTAAAGCACCACAGTCCCATGTGATGGTGAAATCTGCTGAGGAGCCAGAGTGTGAACTGGCCACTGCTAGGCAGCATCCAGGACACACGCTCTCCAGGTGGGGAGTCAGGGAGGTATGGCAGGGCATGAATGACCACTGTCTAGCAGTATGGCTGCATAGCAGTGAGAACATGGTCCCTCCCAGCAATGCAGTGAGACCAAGGGTGCAAAGGAGGGCCTTGGATGCTGCATCCTGGGCGGTGGTCTTGGAGGCAACTCATAGCAGAGGAGGGCTATAGTAACCAATGGATGATAAATTCTCGTGGTAGGGTTTGAAGCACAGAGGGTCTAGAGGAGTTGGGCAGGGTGGAGAGAAAGTGAAATAGTGAGAAGCCTGGGTCACACCCCTTTTGAATGCTTTTCCAACCTGCCCTCACACAAACCTGCATCTAGTAAAGTTCTGATAAAGTGGAGTAACTGGATTTCAAATACCAGTCTAGAGCTTCCCTTTTGTTATATTTCCTTTTAAAAAAAAGTGACTGCCTTTAAACAAATTTACAAGATGGCTTGGGCTTCCCTGGTAGCTCAGCTGGTAAAGAATCCACCTGCAATGCAGGAGACCCTGGTTTGATTCCTGGGTGGGGAAGATCCCCTGGAGAAGGCATAGGCTACCCACTCCAGTATTCTTGGGCTTCCCTGGTGGCTCAGATGGTAAAAAATCTGCCTGCAATGTGGGAGACTTCGGCTGGGAAGATACGTTGGAGGAGGGTTTGGCAATATTCTTTTCATGGAGAATCTCCATGGGCAGAGATGTCTGGCGGGCTATAGTCCATGGGGTCGCAAAGAGTCAGACACGACTGAGCAACTAAACACAGCACAGCACAAGATGGCTTGAGAAGTGTTTATTTGAAAGAGTAAACCATTTTCTAATGCTTTATCAATTTCTTGGGTGAAAGCCACATATGATGTACAGAGGATCTTGCCTGTTTACTAAAGCACATTGTCCAGTCTCCCCAACACTGTTTTCCAGGAATATGTTTACTGCTAAGTTTGGAAGCTACATAACCACGTGGCTGCATCTTTCAACATTTATTGTATGACATCATCAGTTCCCTAAGTCTTTGTCTATGTTCTCCTCACACACAGCCCCCTTTAGCCTACATCAGTGCAATTTAATTATAATCTCTAGCCAATTCCATTTTAGCACAATAAAAGCTAAAGGGCCTTAACGGCTAGCAAGTGAGGATTCCGGTGAAATTTTCATCTTTGGAAAGATGTAGAGATAAAGCTTCTGATCAGCTTGCCTGCAGGCTGACGTGGTAGTCTGGACTTACTCTGTGTTTATAGGAGTGCCCCTGCCATCCTGGTCTTCCACATCTGCAGTGCCTCTGGTTTGGGAGCCTGCAACCAAAGCATTAAAAATGTTACATTTATTCCCCGATGCCCACTCCTGATTTTATGTTTTTCTTTCTTCTTATCCCCAGAGGGGAACCATCTATTTTTGGTTAGATAAATGGTTCATCATCTATTGCAGTTGACTTCCTTTTATGATCAATTAGTTTAAGGTTGTCAGCGCTGTTTCAAAGCTACTATGTATCTTTCACACTGCTCTATCCTATAATTTATAAGCACTATGGTTTCCAAAAAAAGAGAAGAAAAACAGCCCCTCCAGTACTTTTATTAGCTGCTGAAATGCATTAAGGTATATACACTTTGAACTGTGCAGAAGAAGATAACCATGCTTGGAATAATTCACATTGGTTCCCTCTCGGCTCCCTTTAATAAGCTCTGCATTGTTTTACCCCCAGGATTTACTGATGACCTGCAATAGCCCTCTCCCAGGCCCTGGCCCACTGGGGTGTTTGTGGGGGAAAGGGCAATGCACGTGGCCCACTCCCTGACCCGAGCCGCCCCATAAATCAGGGCCTGCTTTCGTCTGTGATGGTGAGCCAGATGGCAGCTGTTATTGGAGGAGCTCAACAGGAATCAAGGCCTGTGATCTTTCCTGTTGCTAACAGGCCTGATTTTTTATGGCTGTCAGCATCCCTGGAACGGCTGAGGGAGGCACTAAGGGAGGCGGGGGTGGGGTGTTGGTGGGGGCCTGATGGCTCTAGATCTCAGTTTTTTTCCTCCCAAGGGGGCAAGCCACAGAGGTCTTTCTTTCTCACTGGCCAGGGGTCTTGGCCTCATACTCTGTTTCTGAAGAAGTTTCCTGGCATGTGTGATTGACAAAGTAAACGTGATCAAACACCTTCTAGAAAGGAAAATGGTGGCTGGCTTCCCTTTGCTGTTGGTTCATGGCCCCTTAGCATTGCCCTACCTGAGAAATAATAGTTGGCTTTTCCCTCAGAGTAGCGTCTCATACTCAGCGGGTTGCTTAGAACACAGTCTTGGGTGCCTTTGATACAGAAATGAAAGCAACTACTTAAAGCTACTTGGTGGGTCCAACATTTGAATTTCTTTGCTTTTTCAGAACGACTGAACAGAAAATTCAGGAAGGATGAGCAGTTAGGATGTAAGGGTGCAGGATGAAAAGGAAAGCACTTGCCAGACAAAAGAGAGAAACTCCAGCCAGTTTTGAGGTACCTGATTAGGGGGTGTTAGCTGCAGAGATCCGGTCATTAAGGTGGAGTTTGGACCACAGTGAGTGTACCGGCCTGAATACCAGTGCGGAATAAACAGTTTATTCACAGTCCTTGTGTGGTCCAGCAGCCTGCCTCCAACAGACACAACCTCCTAGCAAGAACAGAGCCGCCACAGGGCAGGGCCGTGTGACCAACACCAAACAGAGGCTGCAGAAGCCCAGACAGATAGTAATAGAATCCCAGATGCAGCCAAGCAGTTTCCAGGGCAGGAGTGAAAACCTATTTATTTATTTATGCAGAGCTTAAAGCTGGTCTCAGACCATGGATATGCTAAGCTTACAGATAAAACACATGCAGAAAGTTCCAAGGGGACACAAGTTTTTTGAAATATTTTGGGTCCACTGAGACTTGCTGTAACTCTATTTGTGATAGTGGGATTTAGCCTGTATGTCCATTTCTTAAGCTCTAAATCCTATGACAGATGAATAAGTAGATGACAATTTCATTCCCAGTTAGGATCATCCATAAGCCAGTGATATAACAACCACAACACATCATGTCCAGAGGTCTCACTCATTCATAAAGGAAATCATTGAAACAGCCTCAGGATAGTTTATTAGCACAAAAGCAAAGTCAAGTGAAAGTGTTAGTCTCTCAGTCATGTCTGACTCTTTGTGACCCGATGGACTGTAGCCCTCTGGGTCCTCTGACCATGGGATTCTCCAGGCAAGAATACTGGAATGGGTTGCCATTCCCTTCTCCAGGGGATCTTCCTGACCCAGGGATCAAACCCAGGTCTCCTGTATTGCAGGAAGATTCTTTACCATCTGAGCTACCAGGGAAGCCCTGTTTACTAGTACAGGGCAGGTAAATAATGGACTGGCTGGAAAAAGGCCATTCTGATGTTTCCCAGGAAGGCTGGGGCTCTGCATTTCCCCAGACCAGTCACCAGGGGAGGCCTCAACGTGGTCATCAAAGGCGTCAGGTCATAGGCTCGATCTTCCTGACTAACATAGCCCCCTGGTAGACAGGTGCATGAGTTGTTGTATTCTGTCCTCAGAGTCAGGGCTTTGGGCCTTCTGAGACACCTGGGAGATAGGCCATTGAGTCGCATTGTAAAAATGGTGCTGAGACCCTGCCTTCAGCTCTCCCTTCTTCTGAGCCCATGGAAGCAGAGGCAGTAGAGGGAGCAAACAGGCAGAAATATTTTGTTTCTCCTTGATACAACTGCTTTGATGGAGGCTCCATGTGGATCCCTCACTCCCAACTTCAAGGCATTCAGCAAGGCCTTTCAGGAAAGGCATATGGACCCAATGCTTACGTTGGGCCTTATGGGGAGGGAAGAGTCCTATAAGCTCCTTCCCAGCATGAGGGAAGGTCCCACAGTACAGGCACCTTCACAGGGGTAATAGTGAGAGTCCCCAGATCCTGAACAGATGGAATACCCACTGCAATGGGCAGAATAATGACCCCAGAGAAGTTCCCCAGAAACTGTGAATATGTTAGCTCACAGGACAGAAGAGGCTCTGCAGGTGTGACAAAGTTAAGGATCTTGAGACTGGGAGTTTATCCTGGTGGGCCAATGGCCTCACAAGGGAGAGCGGGAGGAGAAGTCATAGAAGGAGGTCTGGCAATGGAAGCGGAGGTTGGAGAGATGCAATTTCTGGCAGGAAAAGGCCAAGAGCCAAGGAACGCGACAGCTTCTAGAAGATGGAAAAACAAGGAGATGAATTCTCCCCTGGAGCCTCCGGAAGGAACACAGCCCTGCTGACACCTTGATTTCAGCCCAGGAGACCCATTTTGGACTGCTGGTGTCCAAAACTATAAGATAATAAATTTGTGTTGTTTTAAGCCTCTAAGTCTGTGGTAACCTATAACAGCAGCAGCAGGAAACGAGTCCACTCATCACTCATGAAATGGTCTTTCCATGTGTTAACCTCACTTTAAAAAAAGCATTGTTTCTCCTCGCACAAACTCTCAGTCCCCCCGTGATTTGATACCAGTGGTGTTCTGAACTACCCAGGAGGAAAGTGAAGAATTGAGGTAGAATTTGTTATTTGAGAACAGATGCGGTAGCTATGCTAACAATCAGAACAAATTAATCTTGAGTATGAGAGCCAAGTGCAGGAGCCAGCGAGGATGAACAAGGGGGTGGAGACTCAGGGTGGGAGCCCCCTTTCCCTCTGGGCGTGATTTTGCTAGTGCAGAGTTTTGTAAAGGGCTCTCTAGGCATCTCTGTCTTATAGCCTTGATCCATTGTCTGAAAAAGAAATGCTTAAGATGTTTCTCTTAATTGATAAATCTGATTTAAGCAAACATATACAACAGACAGAGATCCACACACAATTTGGTCCTTGCTAAATTTCAATATGCCCAATGTACTGAGCTCAGCTTTTCCTGTGAGCTGATGTATAGGAAGACAGGAACTCATAGTGGTGTGAGCATGGGCTATGGCACTGGAGAGCTTGGTATAAATAAACAGCCTTTTTTGACACTAGCAAATGGGACTCTCCATTCCCTCCATGTAGAAAGATGCTAATTCTATCCCCTACTTCTTAACATCATTGAAAACATTAAATACTGGTGCCTGCTGGGCCCTTATCACAGTGCTCAGCTCGCGGGCACATAGCTGGTACTTTGCAAAGGTGAATTAGTTATTTTGATAATTGCTGTTTGGTACAAATGCATGTGCAGCTTATTTAATTATTCATTAACAAAGCTCATAAACTGATCCAAAGTTGATGAAAGTGGCAATGATAAAAATAGCAAGCATGAATTAGTCACCTACGATGTATCAGACACTCTTTGAAGCATTTTACATGTGACGTAAGGGAAGCTCAGGGAGTTTGAGTAACTTGTCTGGGTCATCTTGATAGTCAGCTGCAGAACTTGAATCTAAACCAAAGCAGCCTAAGCTCAGAGGCTGACTAACCACCTTGCCATGCTGTTGTCAAGGGAGACCCTCTCAAGGCTTATGCCTTGACCCATATAACCACAGAAGGGTGGGTGGATTCCCTTCTGCTCTTGATTTCCTTATGTCCTACACGGTCAGTGCACTACCCTGGGCATTTTCCTTAAATACTTAGATGACACTGATTAATATCTTGGAAATGTTGGCCAGTGAAATTCTTGGCTTCCCAATGGAATGAGATGTGCAGAAAGGTAAACGATTGCTTAGCCAAGTGAGCTTGAGGTAAGTCTTCCAGGCATCTCTCCAGCATCATGGCCAGGGTAATCCCCACGACTAGTTATCATTTAGGAATGATTTACCTTGGCATTATCTTCTGAATACAAGGTGAGAACCAGGGTGCTCATCTCTAGAGAGTAGTCATTTCCATGATTACAAGCGAGAATGACTGTGCTGTCCAGGATTCTGGAAAATGTGGGTGACTGGGCTCAGAGCAAGTCACCTAAAGGAAGAGGGTGACAACCTGGAGAGATGAGCAGATCACTTGAAAAACTCCAGGAAAAGCAGGAGTCAGGAAAAATAGGTAACACCAAATATCCTAGAAATAGAAGAGCAAAGTTGTTGTGAATATCTAGGAAAGAATAAATCCTAGAAGAGATTAAGAATTGAGTTCCAAACACTGAAAAAAGAAGTGAACAAAATGATTAAAATTCTAGTTCTTGATGAAAATGGGAGGAGAAAGATTTCAAGATGAGATGGCCAGTGGAGCTCAAAGACCTTCCCCACCCCTTCCAATTCAGATTGTAAGCGAAAGTGAAAAGTGAAAGTGAAAGCCACTCAGTTGTGTCCAACTCTTTGCGACTCCATGGACTATACAGTCCATGGAATTCTCCAGGCCAGAATACTGGAGTGGGTAGCCTTTCCCTTCTCCAGGGGATTTTCCCAACCCAGAGATCGAAACCAGGTCTCCCGCATTGCAGGTGGATTCTTTACCAGCTGAGCTATCAGATTGTAAGACAATAACTAAGTGATTTATCACGTGATTCTATCATGTCAATTAAGTGACCATGATCTCCTTTGCCCAAAATACCAGCTGCTCCATCTGACCTGGAGCTAAAACATTTCTGAATAGTTTCCAAACCAACTGAATCTCGCTTTGCAGTCCTGATGGCTTAAGAAGTTCCTTTTCTTAAGAAATTCCTCTTCTCCCTCTCTCTCTCTCCTCTCTCTGCCTCCTTCCTTCTCCTTCCCGCCTCCTTCCTCTACCTCCTCTTCCTCCACATTCCCTGCTTAGATTTCTGGCTGCTAGTATAATTTAATTCCAATAGGATACAAAGCAAATGCCCTGGCTTAGAAGCTGTAAGTGAGATTGAACACCACTTTACACTCAGCCGTTAGTGGCACAGTAAAGACAATCATTTTCTCTTAAAGGAAATGAAATTTTAAAAAAAAATTATTTTTTTGCTGTCAATTTTGAGTTTAAAGTTAAAGTTTTGTTTTCATAAGAGAGAAGAAAGTAAAAGAAAAGAAAGGAAAGAAAAGAGAGTTCTTATGTATTGTGGTGTGATTAGGCTGTCTTTGGGGTTGAAGAAAAGCAGATTGTGACTTTGTTAAAGTTCATGTCCTGACTCCATAGTGAGGAGGCTGCAGATCTTCATTGCACAATAGTAACATTTCAGCTGTGGCTTGTGAACCCTGGTGGGGCTGTTGCTTTGCATATAATTTGGATTATGCTGCACTGAGGCCTGGGTTTTGTTAATATTGATATTTAAAAAATCTTATCTCAGCTATCAACTCTTTTAAATACCAGGAAGAATTTTATATTTTACCAGGAAGAATTTACTTAGATGACATGAACTGCATTAAAACGAGCTGTTCTTCCTCCCTCATCAGTTATGTTGCAGATTTGGAGTCAGCAACTCTTGTCTCAGAAACAAACTTGAGCAGCCCAGTGCAAGCAGGAGCCTGTGGGAAGAGGCAAGGAACCTTAATTAAACAGTAGAGACCAGGGAGGAGCCAAACTAATAGAAACCAAGGGCAGAGGAAAATAAACGAAACAGACTAAGTAGGGCCAAGTCGATTTCATATCCTCTTTATCCCTCCTTGCATCCCCCAAATATCCTTTTCAGTAATCATTCATTCATTTATTCACTTTCAGAAAGAGATTAAGAGAAAACAGAACTTCAAAAAATAAAGGCAACAGCATGAATTAAATGAATAGGGGGAAACACAGAGGAGGCAAACTAAGGCATGAAACTGAATGAGGAGTTAGACGAAGGAACGCTTTTTTGCAGTTCAACAAAATCAAACCTCAGAGTGGCATATTTTATGCCTTTGGGCCTAAGTATGTTTTTGATGCCTGATGAAAAAATAGGATAAAATTGACTGCTTTACTTTTATATTCCTCACTTGAAAAAATGGAAGAATTAGGAAATGAGCTAAGTGGTGAGCTCTATAAACGTGAAAACAAAGAGTGTTAACAAGGGTGGGAATAAAATGGGAAATGCGGCAGAGGGTGGACCGGGGAAGAGGGAAAGGAGATGAAAGAGCCACAGAGAAAGGGCTGTGCAGAGCAGAGCCTCACAGAGAGGAAGAATCCTTTGTCTGTGCTTTGCCAGCATCCTGAAACAGTTTTCATCAGAAGGTCGGGAGTCACTGACATGTTCTGTACCACTATCTCCCCTATTAGTCTATCAATTTGTCCCTAAGGCAGCCTCTAACCCACAGCAGATGCTCCATAAATGTTTGTTGGACTCAGGTCTAAAAGATACAAATGGAAGAGCAAGTATAAGAAAAAATACCAAATGCCAAGTGAAATAAAGGTGATGAAAAATAGTAATTAGAGATAAACAGTAAGGAACAAAAAGAAAGAGCTATCTTTCAGGTGTTGCTTTGGAGCTTTCCTTCTCTAGAAATCCCTTCCTGACCTTCTAGAACAAATGCCCCTCACGTGGGCTTCCATCACCCTTTACAGCAACCTGGACTATGACTACACAGCTGTCTCTCTTCTCCTTTGGATGCGCAGCTTTGAGCAGATGCCGAGTGTGTCCATCAACTCGCTATGGTGCCCACAGCATCTAGCAGAGCAGCCGGCTCATTGCAATTGCTCAATACATGTTGTTTTGAATGAGACAAAAGTTAAAGGAAGTAGCCCATGAATAAACAGGAGAAGTTTGAAAAGAAATGATAGAAGGCGTAAGAGGCAGTTTAGGCACCTTTAAATGAAGGAATTTAACTTGAAAAATTCAGTAAAATAGAGGCTATTTAGTATAAAGCGGGGAAGGTGTTCCTACACCGTTGGTGGGAATGTATGCAACCAGTATGGAAACCAGTACGGAGATTCCTCAAAAGCTCAAAACAGAGTTACCATATGATATGGCAATTCTACTCTTGGGCATGTATCCAGAGGAAATTCTAATTCAAAAAGATACATGCTCCTCAACATTCATAGCAGCACCATTAACAATAGCCAAGATATGGAAGCAACCTAAATGTTTATTGACAGATGTTGTACTGCATTGCTGATCCTGTTCTTGACACCAGTTGTCTTGCTGTATCTCACTGTGCACACTGTTCGTTGAACCCAGGGTAGGCAAGGCGTGAGCTAAGAGGCTGGAAGGAGACTCGAGGCGCAGTAGGAACTGCAGACACATTTATTCTATCCTGGCTGGCGTGGCAGCCACAGCGCAGCCTCTCTCCGGGCTGGCGCAGCAGTCGTGGCAGCAGACACGCTATATTACCTCCTCTCCTGGCTGCGGCAATAGACACAGCTGTGATGCAGCAGTAATGCTGCTGCTTTCTAGGGGAGCTCACCTCTCCCTACAGCACACAGGAGCTTGTGACCAAGCGCGCACCTTGTGATGTGCGTGCACGGTGATCTCTGCTGTTACACGGTCATTACTTATGAAACGTGGGGTGAGAGAGACCGAACAAACCATCTTGGCTAATCTGCTGTCTCTCCCCACAGGTATATATACAATGGAATGTTACTCAGTCATAAAGAATAATGAAATAACGTCACTTGCAGCAACATGGATGGACCTAGAAACTATCACACTAAGAGAAGTAAGTCAGAAAGAGAGAGAAAAGTATCATTTTATATCACGTATCTGTGGATTCTAAAATATGACACAAAAGAACTTACTTACAAAAACAGAAACAGGCTCACAGATCCAGAAAACAAACTTATGGTTACCAAAGGGCAACAGGATTTCAGAGAGGAATAAATTAAGAGCAATAAATTGAGATCAGCAGATATATAATAGTACTACGTATAAAACAGATCCTACTAAAGGACCTAAACAAAGTCTTACTGTAAAGCACATACTATATATTCAATATCTCATAATAAACCATACTGGAAAAGAATATAGATACATACAATTGAATCACTTTGCTGTGCACCAGTAATTAACACATTGCAAGTCAACTAAATTTAAAAATATCAAATCAAATTTAACAAAATCATATCAATTAAAATTTTTTTAAAAAAAGCAGGGATGGTGCTTTTATAGTGAGGTATAATCTCCTGGGATTTTTGTCTCTTTATCTATAAAATGGAATTAACGATTACTATCTCCTGGGTTTTTTGTGAGGATTAAGTGAGACTGTGTAAAGTGTTGAGCACATCTTAGGCTGTACAGTTAATTAAAACTGTTAGGTTGAGGGAATTTCCTGGTGGTCCAATGCTTAGGACTCTTGTGCTTTCACTGCTAGGAGCCTAGTTTCAAAGCCCTGGTTGGGAAAATAAGATCCTAAAAGCTGAATTGTGAGGCCAAAACAAAACAAAAAGCAAGATGGTTAGGTTGAAAGTGATAGAAGCCCAGTTTGAACTTATTTATGGAAAAAAAAAAGAAGAAGAAGAAGAAGGGGAGGTTGCTTTGCTGGTTTGTGTAACCGAGCCAGGAGGAGGACGGGCGGGGGGCGGGGGTGAGGGGAGGGTGAGTGCAGTGAGGACCCCCTGATTCCCTCGGTTTGTTGGACTGCTCCTGTCCTACCTAGCTGTCTCGCAAACCTGTCACTGTGACTGCCACTAGCTCCTGATACCTATGTTGACAATTGTACAAGTAGAGAGAAAAACAGGGTTTCCCTCTCCTGGTCCCAATTCAACAAATTCCAGGAAGGTCTCTGATGAGTTCCATTCAAACTGTGTCCTCACCTATGTTTCTCACTGTGCTCAGGGACCTGACTTACCTTGAGTGCCCTACTCTGGATCACATGCTCACCTTTCAAAAGAGGGACTGAGGAAATCACTGTTGTCCAGGCAGTCATCCCAAACTGTGTCTATGATATTCAAAAAAATGGAAGCTATTAAATGGTACTAGCAAATGCACTGAAGAAAGCAAAGGAGACCAACCATAGCTTAAATTTTTGTTGTTATTGTCCATTGTTCAGTTGCTCAGTCGTGTCTGACTCTTTGCAACTCCATGGACTGCAGCACACCAGCCTCCCCTCTCCTTCACCATCCCCCAGAGCTTGCTCAAACTCATGTCCATTGCATCGGTGATGCCATCCAACCATCTCATCCTCTGTCATCCCCTTCTCTTCCTGCCTTCAATCTTTCTGAGCATAAAGGTCTTTTCCTATGAATCAGCTCTTCACATCAGGTGGCCAAAGTATTGGAGCTTCAGCTTCAGCATCAGTCCTTCCAATGAACACTCTTTACTTGGTTTAATAACATGGCCCCTGCGTGTGTGTTGTGCTTAGTCACTTAGTCATGTCCGACTCTCTGTGGTCCCATGGACTGTAGGCTGCCAGGCTCCTCTGCCCATGGAATTTTCCAGGCAAGAATACTAGAACGGGTTGCCATTTCCTACTCCAGGGGATCTTCCCCACCGAGGGATCGAACCCACATCTCCTTCATCTCCTGCACTGGCAGGCAAATTCTTTACCACCAGCACCACCTGGGAAACCCAACATGGCTCCTGCCTTGGCTTTGAACTTTGATCCCTATTCTGTATCTAAAGGCATCAAGAGTGGGAAGCCACACGTTGCCCTGGGTAAAATTCAGTGTCCAAATTGGCTGGTCTGCCAGCCAGCCAGAAGCAAGGCAACTGGCACCTTGGAGCTGTTTCTCTTTTCCCTCCACCTCTTGTTTGAATGAATAAATTTCAAGCTCCACAAAAACAGGCACCACGGCTTCTACTTTCTTTTGTGTACCTTGCCTTACCCACAGAGTGCCATGTACCCACGAAATGTTTATTGAGTGCTTTTTAATGATTGAATTAACAAGCAAACAGATGAGTAACAGCATCAGGCATCAATCATGTTGTGAAATGAAATGCTTGTGTCAAAATTTTTCTGTGAAAGTAACTCACTAAACACAACTGAAAATATTGCTTCAGAAAATTCATCTCCTAAGCCAGTTAAACACGTTTGCTGAATGCCTAAGATGTACAGATTTGTAAATTTGGCACACTTCCTGATGAAACAGAAGATTTGGCCTCTGAGAAGATTCCAATTAAATGACTTCTTTATTGTTTCTAAAGTAAGCTGTTTTAATATTTCTCAGTGAAAGATTAATTTATCTCCTTGTATTTCAACTCTGAACTCTTTTTTTGGCTAATCCTACATGTAAAATCTAGTCTGAAAAGGCAGCATAGAAATCCAAAGAACACATTTACAAAAGAACTCACCAACAAGAGAACGTTAACACAGTCCTCAGGATTAGCTAAGTTCCGGGGATGGGGGACAACAAGCAAAAGAATGACCCAATTCATGTGCAATCAGTCCTGAAATGATTCCTGAACAAAGTGAGTTTGGAGTCATATTTTAAAGGAAGTTAGAACCATGCCCTGAAGTTAGGAGTGGGGACAGGAACTTGGGAAAAGGAATGATCTAGTCACAAATGTGAATTGTAAAGCAAGACAGATGGATCTGTCTCTGTCCTGGAAAATATATTACCTCTGAGATTAATGAGAGGAAGGGAGGTGGAGTGTGAGAGATCAGATGGGGGAAACTGGTGGGAAGATGCTCCAATGAGCCCTCTCCTCTTTCTGGGCTGTTTCCAGAAGCAGGATTGCTGTGAGAGGTCAGCACTAAGAGGCGGGCATGGGAAGCTAGGACCAGTGTTTGAATACGTGGAGGAGGCAGACAAACTGCAGAAACGTGGGAGCTCTTAAAGAAAAAGAGATCGTCACTGGGATGGCTGGGGAGAGAGACCAGGATGAGTGGAATCAGCAATAAAACGTGGGAGACACACTGAAAGCCCAGTCAATCTGAGTTTACAAAGGTGATTGGAGTGAAAAAGAAGCCCGAGGAACAGAGAGAGTACTGACTGCTCAGGATGGCTGAGGTTCTGCTTCAGCAGCCCAGTTTCCACATCCCTGTGGTTGAAACAACAAAGGTCTGCTTCTTGCTGAACTGCTTCTCTGTTGCACGTCGGTATCATAGTCACTTGGGGACCTAGGCTGATGGGAGCTCCACCACCATCAAGACAGGACAAAGGGTACTCGTAGAATATTTTACACTGGTTCTCACAGCTTCTACCCAGAAATGACACACATTTCTTCCACTCATAGCTAGAACAAGTCACATGATCATATATAACTTCAAAGTTGCTGACCATCTCTTTAATTTCCTAGTAAAATGCCCTTCAAACTCCCAAGCTTAACATTTAAAGTTATTCTTCACCTGAATTTATTTTCATATCTGTGAATAAAGAAGCTATAGTACATGAAGAAGGCCTGCATTGTGTTCTATGATGAGTCATCTTCTATGCTGAATGAAAGACCTTGTTAGAATAGAATATTCTTGGGGAGGCAGAGGTGTTAGAGTGGGAGGCTGACATGGTTGAGCAAGACTTGCCAAAGGGAATTCCTTGAATAGAAGAACCTTTGCTTTGCATTATGCAAGAGCAGGTCCAAAGCCAACGCCACAGCAGAGCTCAGGGAGAGCCTGCTTGCTACCTGGAGCTGCAGTGAGAGTAAAGAGTGTGCCTCTGGGGGAATGGGGCCATGGAGCATTTGATAATGTGTGTCTCTGTCAGGCTCTCAGGTGTGGCAGCAAGACACTTGTGACAGTGAAGTTTTGTCCCTGATCTGCTCCAAAATTGATGAAAAAAACGTGTCCTGTGGGGACTGAAATTCAAGATTAAGCAAAGTCATTTGAAGTGGTAGTATGTAATGGTGACTTGAAGGAGATGAGCTGACTCTGAAGCCACTAACACCTGTATGAAACATTCATCTATCTGTCAAAAACTTACTGAGTACTTCCCATGGGCCACGTGCTGTTATGGGCACTTGGAATGCAGTGATGAACAAGATAGATGTGGTGGCTACTGCGAGGTGCCACCAGATACCTTTACAGGATGAAGCTGCTGGAAGTGTTGCTGGCAGAAGGCCCTCAGCTGTCAGGTCCCCTGGGGGCTGCTGCTCAGAGGCAGAGAGCTGCCGCCCTCAAGATCACACCCCCTTTGGCAGGCAGCCCACATCCAGTGACTGATCAGTGAGGGGCAATATCCCAGGGAGAGGAGGACAAGTGCAAGTGTTTTGAGGTGGAAATGGGCTTCAGGAAGGTGTGCAAGAGAGAAGTGTGCTGTGGCTGGGTGACACGAACACCAGGAGTGTTCATGGAGTAGTCACCTTGAGATCAGTGAAACGGTGGGGACAGACCGTGGAGGCCAGCTTTGGCCATGGCAGGTGATTTTAAGGGCAATGAGAGATAGAGGCCACTAGTCCATACAGTAGTTTTCCATGATTTCAAAAAAGACACCCACTCTCAAGTTAAAAAAAAAAGTTGGGACTTTCCTAGTGGTCCTGTGGTTAAGAATCTGCCTTGTAATGCAGGGGACTAAGATCCCACGTGTGCTGGAGCAACTAAGCCTGCTCACCACAACTAAAGAGTATGTGTGCAGCAAAAGATCTGCGTGGTAACTAAGACCCAATGCAGCAAATAAATAAAGACATATATATATATATATATTTTAAGCTGAGGACTAGTTTAGTGCATGAGTTGAAGAGCAGGGATGCAGAAGTTTGTGGCAGCTAAGACACATAACTGGAAGAGGAGTGGGGATGAGGAGGTAGGAAGGACATCAGCTCTGGAGTTCAATCAGCAGCATCCAGCCCAGGTTCATCCAAAGAGTGACTCCATAATTCAACCTGCATTTTAAATCACTAACCAGACATATGCCTCTTATTAGGAATTAGGCAAAGCTGCTGCTGTGAGGACATAGCCCTTGACTTGGCTTGTGTGCTTGACTTGACTCCCTGTGTGCTCACTCATCACCTCAAACGCCTCCCACACACTCCCCTCAACCCCTGCATGTCCCAAGTTGTTTAACACAGCTGGAGAGGGAAGGGCTTCTTTGATTGGTTAGTTGTATATCTCTAAATAAAACAGTTTTTTTTTCTTTTTTCTGTATCAGATAGGGATTGTGTTCTGCTGCCAGTACAGAGATTCAGCAAAATCTGTTTAAGCAAGATAAAGATTTGTTTATCTCTCACATAGGAGAAACCAGGCACAGGGAGCAGAAAAACAGAAAGAACTTGGATTCCAAATGATTACAGAGCACTGTAGAAACCCCAGTCTATATCTGGCTGGAAAGGAGACAAGGGAAAGAAAGACAGGAATGCCCCCACATGTTCTCTGACCTTTTAAGGAGCTTTTCCATAAGTCCGACCAACAGCTTAGGCTCAGATTTCATTGGCCCTAACTTAGCTACATCTCCTCTCCACTTCTGTCCTGATATAGATATATCACTATTTCTAGTTATTGATAATAATCAAAATTTCTATTTTTATGATTTACTGCAGCTACAAGAAATGAACCATTTCTATTCTTATAAAGAACATCTCTTATCAAGGTTTTGTGCTTTCCTAGAGTTTTAACCAGCCTTTATTTTTGGTACTATCTGCCATTATTATAAGTTCATCTTTTTTCTGCACCCCGACCCTGCGCTTGAGTCTCCATCATTTCAGGTATGCTCTCTTTTTTTTCTGCATCACAAAGTCCTCTCTCCCTAGACTTTCTGCTCCTTGGTCTCATCCTCCACTGTTTTATCTCCAGATCTGCTGCTCTGCTGTCACCCTTGGACTTGCCATTCCACTCTTGGGAGCTGGAGGCATTGTATCCACGGTCCCATATCTTCTTTCTTCATTTGTTCCACATTTTGCTAGAACTTTCCTACTAATTACTTCTATCTTAGCAACCAAAGAGGTACCCAACTAGGCACCAGACAGACAAAGACGAATGAAATAGAATTCCTGTCCTAAAGTGTTTCACAGCCTAGTGATGGAGACAGACATGTAGAAAGATGAGTGATAATACTTCAGTGCACTTACACACTCTCAAAGCTAAAGTGTGAGGCAGGGTCTGAGCAGGAAAAATGAAATCTATTTGTGGTATCAAGGAAGGCGTCATAGTAAAGGTGACACCAGGCTTTGAAAGAGACTAAGTTTTCGCTTATTGGAGAAGTGGAGGAAGGGAATTCCAGGCAGAGGTAACAGCATGGGCAAAGGCATAGAGGCATGAAAGAGAAAACCAGTGAGAAGAATGGCAAATTCAATGATACAGGAGTATAAAATACAAAGGGGAGAGTCAGCTAGGCTTAAAGTAGGTTATGGCCAGAGGATACAAGACCTAGCACGCTTTCCAAGTTCCCAACAACCCGTTTATAAACTTATGAGCATGTCTTATTTGCAAGTTGCGGGTGGCCTAAGTAGGTCTATAAAGGTAGGCAGTGCATTAAAAATCCCGAACATTTCTGTACAAGAAATAAAGTCTCTTCAATTCTGTTTGTTGGCTTTTCAGTCCTAGCTCAGAACAAGGAGACTGCCTTGCTTCCATCAGACCTACGCATCCCTGACTAACAAACAGGTCACTCGAGGCTTCTCAAGAGATAAGGTGTTTCATTAGAATGTAAAAAAGAATAATTAATCTAGTATGCAACATCTTTGGTATTCCTATGTCACTAGGAAATGTTAGGATTCCAAACAACCTAAAACCTCTCTAGCACTTAAAATATTGCCTGCCTTAAAATGCTAAAATGTTTCTTAGATACATACTCTGCTTTCCCTTCAAAAGACAAAGCAAACCCAAGTCACCGAGGGCAAAGACCCTTGCCTTTTCCACCTTTCCAGATTATTGGATTTATTCTATATTTGCAACATTTCTAAGTGCTTCAAAGGAGACTAGGGCAGACATAACCTCACCTCATAGACTCCTTCTGGCTCCATATCACAAGTCTCCTGGGCACTTTTACAATATTATTGGTCGAAAATCATTTAAAATATCTTTCCTCTATAAATACATGGGCATATAGCTTTCCTGTTTCCTTGCAATGCCCACGTTATAGGTAGGAAGTAGTCAGCTGGGCAACTGTTTTATGGAGAGACTCAGACCTCTAGAAAAAAATACCTTCACACTCCTTAATAGTGGAATCCAATATAAGGTAGTTCATGGTTACTCTTTTTTCAAATTATTTTTTGCCCTTATAAATCAAGGTGTTTGTCATAATAGCTCTTTAGGAGGAAAGAATGAGAGAGGAAAATAGTTTAATTGGTTAGGGGAAGTGTGAAAATTGAGGGGGCAAGTAACACTTAATGTTTTGAAACCTTCTAAACCTAAAACCTCATTCACAATTTTAGTTATGAACATTTGAAAGTGTTTGGTTCATTTGTTTATTTTTCCAGCTAATATTGAGTGTACATCTGGTTTGATGTGGACACTTGCTGGATGATGAGAACGAGATGAAGAGGAGGACCAGATCTGCAGGGAACTTGGGGTCCACTGCCCAGCAGAAGAGAACTTCCTTCCACTGGGTGCTGTCGGTGCTAGGAAGGCTGAGGAGTACCAGGCTGTGCACCCTGTTCTTAGGCTCACATTTTCAGATTTAATTTCCATCTCTGAAATGACAGCTTCTGTCTACTTCAACAAGTGCCACTATTATAAAACATTTTTTGTTTAGTAGCTAATCATGTCCAACACTTTTGCGACCCCAAGGACTGTAGCCTGCCAGGCTCCTCTGTCCAAGAGATTCCCCAGACAAGAATACTGGAGTGGGTAGCCATTTCCTTCTCCAGGGGATTTTCCCCACCCAGGGATCGAACACGCGTCTCCTCTATTGGCAGGCGGGTTCTTTCCACTGAGCCACCTGGGAAGCCGCTATAGAACATTTTAGATTTTTTGTAAAAAAGGCTTTTTGATCATTGTTCAACTGCAGGTGATTTTCTTTGGGCTCAACCTATCTTACTATAGTTTCCCTTGGCTTAAAAATCCCAGCATTGCCACTGAGGATTCTCTTTGCTTCTGAGAGGGAATGTTGACTGCCCAGTCTCTCATTCCAAAATTATAACCCATCCACTATAATTCTGGAATCTTTTCTAGGCATGTGTGTGTATACATACACATGTATGTGTATAGTATGTTTGTGTATATGTATAGATGTATGTATACTCATATATGTATGTACAGTATATATTATACACATAAAAATATGTATACACATATAGCCATATATACATACGTATGTGTGTGTTTGTGTGTATATATATATATTTCTGTTTGTGTCCCTCTTTTCTTCATACGAGAAAGAAATGCAGTATTAACAAAGAAACGAAAACATTAACTGGCTTATGGCTCTAGATTTCACAACTCAATGAACGTGCAGAAGTTTGTAGCGACCAAAAGAAGAGTATCCCATGACCTCCTCACCTCTAAGCCTGGGAGGGTGTCACCCTCTGGAAGTGAGCAATATTGTACAGTCCTAATGATAAGACCATTTGGAGTTAAGTTGACCCAAATCCCCAGGCAGCAGACAGAAAACATCTGCCTGGTGAGAAGCCTGCCCTGGCAGCCAAACCTCCACAGGCGCAATCAGTTTTATGAGAACTGGTTGGCAAACACCCATTCCACTTTGTGCCTCAGTCTGATACCCTGCGTTGTGGCGGGTGCGGTGCTGTGAGGTGACGCCTAGGGCAGCAGTTCTGAACCTTGGACACTGGAATCACCCGAGGAGCTTCCAAACTTCCTCCTGTCAGGGTGCTCCCTGCAGTTTTCTCTGACTGGTGTGTGAATGCCAGTCAAGGTTGAAAGCCACTGTACTGAGGTCATTGGCTGAGAGATGGTTGGTATCTGGGGACAGAAACTATCAAGATGACTTGCCTTCAATCTCTTTTCTTGGAGTGGAAAGTCCTGGAAAGAAAGGGCACAGGGAATGTGCTCTGACGCTGGAAGACCTCAGGCCTAGGCATTCCTGCAGGGGGCCAGTGGCCCTGCCTGGGCGGAGGCTGCCACACACCAGCCTGCCGCACGCCACACATGTGGACTGTCTTAACTGCGTAAGGTAAGCTCCTGGAATTGAAAAGAGGGCAGCCGGACTTTGTGGGTTCTTGTGCCAAAACAGGAGGTCTCAGAACCACATGGTGGGGGCGATATTGTTTGTGGACAGAAGAAACCAAAGGACAAGAGGACTCTGTGTTAGCAGAATCGTCTATAAGGAAAATATCAGAGGCAAAAGGCACACATGGGAATATTGTTATTGGAAAGAGCATTTTGCTAAAGAATTTTTATAAATGGAAACTGCTTCAAGTTCAAGCCATATTTAAAAACACAACCACATGGGTGGCAGGAAGGAGGGTAACAGCTGTGTTCAAATATTTTTCTGAAGGGATGAACACCCGACCTCATTCAGCTGTCTCTCTCAAGGGACTGAAGTGGCTCTGTGTGGGTCCTGGTATGTTTGGACCTGCCCCCAGCCCCGTCCGAGGCCTCTCTGATCCAGTGAAGATGATGAAACATGGTAGCGAGGTAGAGAGCTATCTTTTCAGAGATACAGATTTTCCACTCCCGCCCCCGCCCAGGATAGTTCAAGAACAATTTATTTTGGTACTGCAGGGAGAAATGGACGCAAACTATGTATGAATTAGTGAAAACTCAAGGGATCCAATTCCCTGTGAAACGCATACTCCAGGGCAGCTTGAACTTTGTGATACTTGGCTCAGGGATTACTCAGGGACTTGCTCTCCCTCCCTGTGACCCATAGCACAACGGACTGGGTGAATTTGGGGTATTTGGGGGAATTGTCTGGGAATGGAGGTTGGGGGGATTGGGGGAAATTAGGGGCAATCACTGTTCCTAAAGGGACCAGAATAGAGTGTTTGCTGTGGTGTGCAGCCCAGAATCTGGTGTAGGCCCTCCTCTGTGGGAATTTTGGAAATGTCTATAGTTTGACACAACCGTCTTTGGCCTGATAGAACTTTGCTTTTCTAGAAAACCACATTTCTGTGTTAAACGAGGTGTATGCTATACTGCTGGATGCCAGGTCCATGAGAGCAGGCATTTTTCCGCCCTCCCCAATGGGGTCGGCTTCATGCCCTGAGTGGCTGGCACAGGGGGCTGCTGCTGCTAAGTCACTTCAGTCGTGTCTGACTCTGTGCGACCCCACAGATGGCAGCCCACCAGGTTCCCCCGTCCCTGGGATTCTCCAGGCAAGAACACTGGAGTGGGTTGCCATTTCCTTCTCCAATGCATGAAAGTGAAAAGTGAAAGTGAAGTCGCTCAGTTGTATCTGACTCCTAGTGACCCCATGGACTGCAGCCTACCAGGCTCCTCTGTCCATCGGATTTGCCAGACAAGAGTACTGGAGTGGGGTGCAATTGGCACTCCAAATATTTGTTGAACAAATATTTGTCTCCCCTGTAAACTTCCAGGAAACATTTCTGAAGTAGACAAAACTAGTGACCCCATGGACTGCAGCCCACCAGGCTCCTCTGTCCATCGGATTTGCCAGACAAGAGTACTGGAGTGGGGTGCAATTGGCACTCCAAATATTTGTTGAACAAATATTTGTCTCCCCTGTAAACTTCCAGGAAACATTTCTGAAGTAGACAAAAGACCCTTAATACACATTTTGCCCCAAATTAATCATTTCAGTTCTCAGAAAACAAAAAACTACCTATCTGACTTTCTCTTTGCCATCTCACATCATATTGTTTTTGTTGTTCAGTCACTCAGTCATGTCCCACTCTTTGTGACCCCATGAACTTCAGCATGCCAGGCTTCCCTGTCCATTACCAACTCCTGGAGTTTGCTCAAACTCATGTCCACTGATTCAGTGAGGCCATCCAACCATCTCATCCTCTGTCATCCCCTTATCCTCCTATCCTCAATCTTTCTCAGCAACAGGGTCTTTACCAATGAGTTGGCTCTTTGCATCAGGTGGCCAAAGTATTGGAGCTTCAGCATCAGTCCTTCCAATGAATATTCAGGGTTGATTTCCCTTAGGATTGACTGGTTTGATCTCCTTGCTGTCCAAGGAACTCTCAAGAGTCTTCTCCAACACCACAGGTTGAAACAATCAATTCAATAAAATCTGTTCTTCCTATTGATGATAATTAACCAAGCACACAATATGGAATCAGGCAGCATTTAAAGGGGGTTGCATTTATTACCCCCTTTTTGCTTTCACAACTGTGTAGGAACAGCTATGCACATTTCACAAATGAGGAAATGGAGGCACAGAGGTTTTAATATCTTACTTTAGAAACTCATCTAATGAGCGGTGGAATTAGGAGCCCAGTCCAGGCAGTCTGCTTGTGGATCTTGTCCCGCTGCCCACCACCCTGCCCTGTGTCTAGGGGTCATAGAGTTGATGTTATGGTTTTGCTGGCCCAGCACCCCACTCCTTCCTTCTGGATGCCCTGGCTGATTCCATTAACATGGTTTATGTTCTCCTACGATCTTGTCCCCAACCTTAGTTCATTGAACTATGAATGTGCCCCTGATTCATCGATTTATGACTTCTTTCCCCCAATGTTTTTGACCTTGAAATTAGTAAGGAGTAAGGTCTATTTCCGGAGAAGGCAATGGCATCCCACTCCAGTACTCTTGCCTGGAAACTCCCATGGACAGGGGAGCCTGGTAGGCTGCAGTCCATGGGGTTGCTGAGTCAGACACGACTGAGCGACTTCACTTTCACTTTTCACTTTCATGCACTGGAGAAGGAAATGGCAACCCACTCCAGTGTTCTTGCCTGGAGAATCCCAGGGATGGCAGAGCCCAATGGGCTGCCATCTGTGGGGTCGCACAGAGTCGGACACGACTGAAGCGACTTAGCAGCAGCAGCAGCAGCAGCAAGGTCTATTTCTCTCAAATAACTATAAAATCCATGAGCTATTGGCAATCCCATCTACCACTGCAAGGAGAAAGCTCCCTGCAACCAGAGGGAGGAAGGAAGCCAGGCCCTCAGAGGAATGGGACGGAGAGACCAGCAGTCCTAGAACACTAAGCCTCTGGTTCTTAATGTTCCCAAGAGCCATCACCTTCTTATGTAGGATCCATCATCTCTGTGACATTTCTCCTTTTGTCAAAGCTACTTTGAATGAGGTTTCTGTCAATTACAACTTAGATACTTCTAAATGGGAGAGGCAGAAGCTCAACTCTGAGCCCTAAACCAAAGACTTCAGAGCACTCTTGCCTTTTCATCAACAAAGAAGGCCTTTGTCTAGAGAGGGATGGAAGCCTTCCCCACATGGCTTCTCCCACAAGACAGGGACTGTTCAGGGGCACTTCACACCTGCATTGCTACTCCAGATGTTTTTCAAAGATGCTGCAGCGACCGTGGTCTCTTGCAATGGGACTCTGTTGCTCCTTCCATCAACAGGCAAAATCTGTTTCCCTTTCCCTTAAATTTGGGCATGACACTTGACTTACTTAGACCAACAGACTACACCAGAGGTGGGTTATGTGACCTCCTAAGCTAGGCCTTAAAAGGCCTTGCAGCTTCTGCTCTTGCCATTTTGGAGCACTGCCTCGAGGCCACCAAGTAAGGAAGCCAGCCCAGCTTCCTGGGGAGTGAAAAGCCAGGTGGAGGAGAGCTGAAGCACCTGGCTATGAGCCTGTGGCATCTGCCAGACTCACAAGTGAGTCCCTTTATAACCTTCTGACCCAGACGACCCTCCAGCTACATGCAGCCATGTGAGTGAGTCTAAATAAGTCAGTGGAGAGAGAAACCTACCTTCAGAATCTAAAGAAATAATACATCATTGTTCTAAACCACTAAGTTTTGGGGTGGTTTCCTTCCCAGCAATAGAGAAGTGATACAGTCAGTTTCCATGTTTAAATTTTTCAAGTTTCGTATTGAATATTCCTAATGAAAACAAACACAGCTGGCAGCTAGCAGGAAGCCACTGAATAGAGACAAGTAGACGTGACAGGAGAAAAAAGTTATCGCTTTCAAGGCAGATAGGGGATAATTTCCTTGTATTTCCTGGTCTGCAATATCCTTTGGGACAGAGAGGGGTCAGAAAGTGTTCTTGCCACTTAGCAGGCTATATAGAGTCTGAGTATTTACATGTCAGACACTTTAACATGTGTGTAATGAGAAACCATACTTGACGGTTCCTGAATGTGGATATGTTAGTTGTACAACATTACCATGGGTGAAGAAAGCCCTGGGTGTCATCTGAGAGCTGATCCAGTGAAGTAGGAAAGGAATGTTCTGGCTGAGCTGTGAACACGTTTGCCTATGGAGTCCCAGAATCGCATAGCTTTACAGTCTTTCTTCCAGGCCCTGTAGTACTCTCGCTTCAGGCACCACTGGTCCAGGTCTAACTACTGGGAGCAAATCAAACTTGCGATATGTTACGCTTACAAATTTAGAGTTCATGATTCAGCCAGGATGGCTTTATGACTTTCTCCTCACTGCATTAGTGATTCAGCAAAGATCTTTTCTAACCTTTCGCTGTTTCTCCTAGTTACTGAGAGAAAACCATGGGTATGCAGAGCTGCAGAGTCTTGGCATAGAATGGAGCAAAGCTCCTTGTTTTTCATGAGGTTCGGGGGCCTTGGTGATTTGAAACAGACTTGGCGGAGTGTGGAATTGGGTGTTGGTTCCCAGTGGGCTTCTGTTTGTTCAGGGCAGACAAAACGACTCTGTCATTGTTGTTCAGTGACCGTGTCTGACTCTTTGCAACACCATGGGCTGCAGCATGCCAGGCCTCCCTGTCCATCGCCCCCAGAGTTTGCCCAAGTTCATGTCCCTCGCATGAGTAATGCCATCCAACTATCTTGTCCTCTGTTGCCCTCTTCTCCTTCTGTCTTAAATCTTTCCCAGAGTCAGGGTCTTTTCCAATGAGTCGGCTGTTTGCATCAGGCAGCCAAAGTATTGGAGCCACCTTAAGGTGAAGGTGAAGTCGCTCAGTCGTGTCTGACTCTTTGCGACCCCATGGACTGTAACCTACTAGGCTTCTCCGTCCATGGGATTCTCCAGGCAAGAATACTGGAGTGTATTGCCTTTTCCTTCTCCAGGGGATCTTCCCGACCCAGGGATCGAACCCAGGTCTCCCACATTGGAGGCAGACACTTTAACCTCTGAGCCACCAGGGAGCCACCTTAACTGTAACCAAATTCTCAAGATCTCATAAACTAGTATCCAGCTAGCTCTGTTGGTCTTACTGAGATCCCACTAAAAAGGACTTAAGCCTCCATGAGAGATAGGTGTCTGAAGGACTCAGAACCCTCCAGGGAACAGGATTGCAGAGAAACTGCCCAGTGGAAGGTTTCCCAGTGTGAGGAAGGCATTTGGCACATTGCAGGCAGAAGGCCAGGTGCAGTGTGAGGAAGGAATGGGAATCCAGGCAGGAATGTCCCCCTCTAGTCCCTGGTGTATCAACAAGAGGACACTCTAGAGCCCACAGACCAAGTCTGGCCCAGGCCTCTTCTTGTGTATAAACCTCTATTGGCTCTCAGCTATGCCAATTTGTTGTAACAGTACTTACAGAGGAAAAGCGTACATAATTCCATCAAGAACCTCATTCTAGAGATAGAGGCATCCCCACCCTTTCTGTCAGGAATGCAAAGAAAGGACAAGGGTAAAATCTAATCAATGATGAATCTGAATAGGTGTTATCTAAATAAGGAAGTCTTGGAGCAAAAGATCTTAGTCCCAAGTAACACGTGGCATCTAGGGCTGAGAACTTAAGTAGCCCTTGGCACCCACGCTGAATCAAGGTCTTGGGATGGAGTCCATACAAAAAGCAGGGGCACTGTGGGTTCCTCAAATGGGCATCGTTTAAGTTAACTTGTTCCTGCTAATAACCTGCAACAGCTTGAACCCACTCCAGTGTTCTTGCCCGGAGAATCCCAGGGACGGGGGAGCCCAATGGGCTGCCGTCTGTGGGGTCGCACAGAGTCGGACACGACTGAAGCGACTTAGCAGCAGCAGCAGCTTGAACTTCAGTTGTTGCAAGTTCTTCATGCCAAGGGAGGGAGAGATGACAGAAAAAGCATCAGGAACGTGTGAAAAGTTACTAGAGAGGACATGATCCAGTCTTTGGCAACATCGGTTGGCTCCAGAGCTTTGTAAAACCCAAAGCACCAGCACAGAGTCGGACACGACTGAAGCGACTTAGCAGCAGCAGCAGCTTGAACTTCAGTTGTTGCAAGTTCTTCATGCCAAGGGAGGGAGAGATGACAGAAAAAGCATCAGGAACGTGTGAAAAGTTACTAGAGAGGACATGATCCAGTCTTTGGCAACATCGGTTGGCTCCAGAGCTTTGTAAAACCCAAAGCACCAGGATTATCTTTACCTTTGTGCACTACAGATACACCAGAGGGTGGTACAGGGAAGACTTAGAGGGAGGAGGGGAATGGGAGAGAATGAAGGAAACCAATGAACTTTATAATCTTCAAATGGCTGTTTCGGAACATCTGCAGGTTGACAGTCCCCAGGAATCCATCAATCAATCCCCCCGGACATGTCCAAGGTCACAGGGGCGGCCAAGGAACAAATGGACACATGGCCAGTGCAGTCGATGCCAGGCCGTGCTCCAGACGAGGGTGAGAGCTGCACGTGCCTCTGGGGGCTGATGGCCCTGCCCCGCCACACAGAGCTCCGCTTGGTGCCCTCAGAGTCACAGCAGCTCTGGTCCTTCTTCAGTAGTTGAAACGTAGCATCACAGTTTCAGCCTTCTTCCTTTTCTTCCTTCACGTCCTCCAGCCTCCAAGGAAGCAAAATGTGAGTCACAGGAAAAGGCTTGGAGACTGCAAAGCACTCATTTCTGTGGGCATCAGCCTTCTCATCTGTGAAAGGGGAGAGATGTAGATGAGAGCAATGGATTTCCAACTTTTTGTTTTAAACAAACAGGTGTCATTTTTCAAAAAAAATGTTGCTCAAAACCAGGTGGAAACATTTCAGTTGAAGAAAGGGGAGGGAGAGGAAGAGGCCTGGGAGGGCTGTCATGACAAAGGACCACCAACAGAAACGTGTTGTCTCACCATTCTAGGGGCAGACATCTTAAATCGGTCTTCCGAGCGCATGAGTATGAGGGAGGGATGTGTGCAGGCCTCTCTCTTTAGCTTGGAGATAGCCCTCTTCTCTCCTCACAGCGTCTTTCCTCCAAGCATGTCACCATGTCCACATGCCCCCTTTTTGGAAGGATCCCAGTTTTGTTGGATTACGTTCATCCTAAAACCTCACCCTAACTTAGGTACCTCTGTAAAGACCCTATCTTCAAATAAGTTCATATTTTCTGGGGGTTGGGACTTACATGAATTTGGCAGGTGGTCGGGGTGGAGTGGGTCACAGTTCAACCCATAACAGAGTCTTTCCTGCTCTGACCCAGTGTCCTCTCCTGTAGGCTCCCAGGACTGCACCACAGAGCTCAGACACAGTTTGCAAAAGCTGACAGAGTCAGCCCCTTCTTTCAGCTCTGACAGTCTATCCATTGGCGAATGGCTATACTTTTGAGAATATGTGTGTCTTCACCTGGTACCCAGATCTTGGTTTCTAAATAACATTCCAAATTGCCAACATCCGCTGGATCATGGAAAAAGCAAGAGAGTTCCAGAAAAACATCTACTTCTGCTTTATCGACTATGCCAAAGCCTTTGACTGTGTGGATCACAATAAACTGTGGAAAATTCTGAAAGAGATGGGAATACCAGACCACCTAACCTGCCTCTTGAGAAATCTGTATGCAAGTCAGGAAGCAACAGTTAGGACTGGACATGGAACAACAGACTGGTTCCAAATAGGAAAAGGAGTGCGTCAAGGCTGTATATTGTCACCCTGCTTATTTAACTTATATGCAGAGTACATCATGAGAAAGGCTGGACTGGAAGAAACACAAGCTGGAATCAAGATTGCCGGGAGAAATATCAATAACCTCAGATATGCAGATGACACCACCCTTATGGCAGAAAGTGAAGAGGAGCTAAAAGGCCTCTTGATGAAAGTGAAAGAGGAGAGTGAAAAAGTTGGCTTAAAGCTCAACATTCAGAAAACGAAGATCATGGCATCTGGTCCCATCACTTCATGGGAAATAGATGGGGAAACAGTGGAAACAGTGCCAGACTTTATTTTTTTGGGCTCCAAAATCACTGCTGATGGTGACTGCAGCCATGAAATTAGAAGACGCTTACTCCTTGGAAGAAAAGTTATGTCCAACCTAGATAGCATTTTCAAAAGCAGAGACATTACTTTGCCGACTAAGGTCCGTCTAGTCAAGGCTATGGTTTTTCCTGTGGTCATGTATGGATGTGAGAGTTGGACTGTGAAGAAGGCTGATCGCCGAAGAATTGATGCTTTTGAAGTGTGGTGTTGGAGAAGACTCTTGAGAGTCCCTTGGACTGCAAGGAGATCCAACCAGTCCATTCTGAAGGAGATCAACCCTGGGATTTCTTTGGAAGGAATGATGCTAAAGCTGAAACTCCAGTACTTTGGCCATCTCATGCGAAGAGTTGACTCATTGGAAAAGACTCTGATGCTGGGAGGGATTGGGGGCAGGAGGAGAAGGGGTCGACCGAGGATGAGATGGCTGGATGGCATCACTGACTCGATGGATGTGAGTCTGAGTGAACTCCGAGAGATGGTGATGAACAGGGAGGCCTGGCATGCTGCGATTCATGGGGTCGCAAAGAGTTGGACACGACTGAGCGACTGAACTGAACTGAAATAACATTCCCCACTGAGAGAAACCAGGTTTCCTTGAAGAAATGGCAGATTCTATCTAGGATGGCGTAGAAAAACTATGAGATGCATCTGAAACAGATTTTGGTGATAGAATAATGATGGGAACACACAGAGAATGCAGAGTAGGGAGCAGAGAGAGAGAGAAGAAAAAAGAGGAGAAAAAAGGACACTAAAGTCTGTTTGAAGGGGCCTCAGTGGCTAAATCTAGGGTAACATGGATGTTAAACAATGATTGTAACAGGTTATAACCTTTTGAATAAAAGCAATCTATGAGATGATAGAAATAAGTGACTAAATAAAGAAACAGATGTGGAGAGGGAATGTGGTTTCTTATGTTCTAATGCCAATGAATAAATTTGTAATTAGATTTTGAAAATCACCTTTGGAACCATCACAGTAATAATTTCAGGCAAGAATTATCTTTAGATGCTAAAACTGTAGGGGATGTATGATGACAAATGAGATCTTTATATTGGGTCTCATAGAATCTCCCCACAAGTTATCCATTAATTTCAAAAAGGTAAATAAAAATTCTATGGTGAAGAAACATAGAGAACATCACCTTAACTGATTAACAAAAGGAGCAATGGGACAAACCTCCTGTATGACGCACTAAGAAGGACAAAACATTTTTGTGCTATTTCTGCTGTATTTGTTTCCTGTGGATGCTATAAAAAAAAATTACAATGAGCTTGGTAGTTTAACAGAATAGAAATTTATTTTCTCACAGTTCTGGAAGCCAGAAGTGTGAAGTCAGTGTCAATGGGCAAAATCAAAGTGTCAGTGGTTGCTCCTTCTAGAGGCGCTACAGGAAAATCCATTCTTTGGCTCTCTCAGTTTCTGCTGGTTGCCAACCTTCCTTGGCTTGGCGTCCATCACTCCAGTCTCTGCTTCTGTGGTCACATCACCTCCTTCTCTTCTGTCAGTGTGAAAACTCCCTCTGACTTCCTCTGATAAGAATTCACATGACTGCACTAAGGGACCATCCAGATAATTCAGGATAAGTGCTTCATCTCAACATCCTTAACTTTATTACATCTGCAAGGGTCCCTTTTCCATAGAAGTTAATGCTTCCAGGTTCCAGGGATGAAGACCTGTTATCTTTGGAGGACCATTTGTTAATGTTACTCAACATCTTTTAAAAATGCAAAATCAAATTGTTTTGTGAGGACACATCAGACAGACCAAAACTGAGGGCATTTGACAGAACAACTAGCCTGTGCGTGTCAAAAAATTTGATGTTATGAAAGAGAAAACAAGTGGGGACCAGTATGAGACTAAAGGAGACCAAAGAGACATGACAAACATTTCCATGTATAATCCTTGGTGGAATCACGAGTGGGTGGTGGGGATGTCATAAGGACAGTATCAGAAGAATTGGAAAATTGTAATGCTACAATAAATAATGGTAATGCAGTAATGCTAAAACTACTAACTTCTAAGCTATATAAGAGAATGTTCTGGTTCTGAGGTAATGAATGGTATCGTATTTGAGGGTACAGAAGCATCACTTAAGTTTAAAAGGATATCTCAACTAGTTCTAAAAAAAAATGCTCACAGTAGATACAAATATAGCTATAGAGAGATAAAGTAAATTTGGCAAAATGAATCTGGTGAAGGTTCTGTGGGAGTTCTTTATACTATTTCTGCAAATCTTCTCTAAGATTTCTGTAAGTTTGAGTTACAAAAGAACATAGAGTATGTGCTTTAATTATCAACTGGGTACAACTTCATGTCACTGGAAAGTTCAGACCTAACGACTTTGTTAAGTTGAGGAGCAGGAGTGTATTTTCACTAATAGTGAGGCTGATTTATTAATAATTGTTTTAGTGGTAATATCCTGATTGGAAGGGCCAGTCTTTTGATAATGAAACATTAGAGATGAAGAAGGCAGCCTGCAGGTGGAGTCTTTTTCTTTTAAGTTTTTTTTTTTTTTCTTTTTGGAACACTTTATTATGAGATATAATCCATATATATATAATTCATGAATTTAAAGTGTACAATTCAATGACTTTTAGCATATATACTGTTGTGCAACTATCATCACAGTCAATTTTGGAACCCTGTCACCTCCCCCAGGAAAAACCCCTTACATCTATCTTGTCTATCACCCCATATCCTTAACCTTCACTCAGCAGAGGCAACCACTAATCTGCTTTCTGACTCTATTGATTTACCTAGTTGGTGCATTTCATATGGAATTATATAGTACGTAGTCTTTCGTGACTGGCTTCTTTCGCTTAGCATAATGTTTTCAAGGGTCATCCATGTTGTAGTGTTTATCAGTACTTCATTCCTATCATAAAAATGAGCCACGATAACCTTAGCTTGTTTATTTCTTCACAGCAGGCTGAGACCTCTTACCTCAAAAGTCTGCAGGTGCCACACTCAAAATTTTACACATCTAATTGTTTTAAGAGTAGCCCAAACAAGCAGACGTTTAGCCATATAGGATCTGCCTGTTTTGCATATCCTGAGGAAACTACACCCAGCTTTTGCTGGCCATTGACAAGACTGAGCCTTGTGGTTTTACGATCCCATGGTGCTATTGCTCTTCAGAGCTCTCCAACTCAAAGACTCATTGCTGTGCTTCTAAGCAAGGTCACCTAGACACATATGCTTGTATTCTGGCCCCCCTTCTCTGGGATTTCCTTGCCTTGCTCCCCTTTGGGGTTGTCTTAAGCCTGTGCACCATCTCATGTTGTAAGGAACTCCGCCTCGTATAGAACCCTGTCCAAATGCTGCCCAAGAAAGCTTGTGTGTTACTCCCTCTTTGGGCCATCTCTTTTCTCCATTTCCCCCAAATCACACATAACCTCTATAATTTCTTTTAATTGTTGTGAAGTGAAGTTGCTCAGTTGTGTCCGAATCTTTGTGACCCCATGGACTGTAGCCTAACAGGTTTCTTTGTCCATGGGATTTTCCAGGCAAGAATACTGGAGTGCGTTGCCATTTCCTTCTCCAGGAGATCTTCCCAATCCAGGGATTGAACCCAGATCTCCCGCATTGTAGGCAGATGCTTTACCATCTGAGCCACCAGGGAAGTAATAGCATTCAATTGTATGGATAGACCACGTTTTCTTTACTCATTAATCCCTTGATGGACATTTTGATTGTTTCCAACTATGGGCTATTATTTTTGCTGCTATGAATATTTATGTCCAAGTTTTTATTTGAAACTTATTTTTATTTCTCTTGCTACCTAAGTGTAGCATTGCTGGATCATAGGGTAACTGTATGCTTAAACCTTTGATAAACTGCCAGACTGCTATCCAAAGTGGCTGTAATATTTTCTATTCCTGCCAGCAGTGGACAAGGGTTCCAATTATTCCACATCCTTGCCAACATCTGTTATTATCTGACTTTTTTTATTATAGTGATCCTAGTGGATATAAAGTGGTAACTTGTTTTGATTTGCATTTTCCTGATCAGTAATGATGTTGAGCATCTTTTCATGTGTTATTGGCCATTTGTATATTTTCCTTGGAGAAATGTCTATTCAGATTATTTGCTCATTTTAAAATTAAGTTATTTTATTATTAAGTTATAAGAACTACTCATATATTCTGGATCCAAGTTCCTTATCAGATATGTGATTTTGAAATATTTTCTTATATTCCATGGATTATCTTTTTATTTCTTGGTGATCAGCACAAAAGTATAGAATTTTGTTGATGTCTAATTTATATGTAATTATATACATATATATATATATACTTTTTTCTTTTGTTGCTTAAGCTCTTGAAGCTATATCTAAAAATCCATTGCCAATCCAGAATCACAAAGATTTAGCCCTCTGTCGTCTTCTAAGAGTTTTACAGGTTTAGCTTTTACATTTAGATCTTTGATCCATTTTGAGTTAATTTTTGTCTGTAGTGTAGGTTCATTTCCATGTGGTGATTATTTCCTTACTTCTAGAATATCTTTTTCATGCTTCATTAGACTGCTTCACATCTTGGCCTCAACTTTGGTATTTTCCAATCAGAACCAAAAAAGTGAAACAGAGTCAACACCCAAAGACCAGTGTCAGTGGGAGACAAGGAGTGCAGAGGAACCCCCACTCCCCCGTCTCCTGTAGACTATGGGTTTTATCACTGCCCTTCACCAGTCTCTTCTGTTTCAAGTTATCAAGCTTTTGTCTCAGCACTATTTGTTGAAAAGACAATTCTTTCCCCATTAAATATGTCTTGGCATCCTTGTCCAAAATCAATTGAACATAGATATATTGATTTGTTTCTGAACTTTCAGTTCTATTCCTTTGATCTGCAAATTTATACTTATGTCAGGACCACAATATTTCGATGCTTGGAGTGAAGACTTTTATGTGACTTATTCCCCTAACTAATGAACTGAGGTGAGTCGAGGCATCACTCTAGGCCCTGTGTCCTACATATAAGAGTATGGTGCCTTTTAAAGGAGCTGCTGCCTGAGGTCCTCAGACTTGCACTGTATCCCTGTCCATGTCTTGTGTTTCTCCTCCTTTCTTGCTTTTGTTGGACATTCTATCACTCTGGAACTTTCCCCTTAGGCTGGTGGCAGTGGCTCATGATAACTTGAAACAGTGAGAGACCTGGTGAAGGGCAGTGATTAAACCCAGTCTGCAGGAGATGGGGGCATTCCTCTGCACTCCCTGCCTCCCCCTGACACTGGCCTTTGACCCTGCTTCACTTTTTGGGTTTTGATTTGAAAATACAAAAGTTGAAGCCAAGGTGTGAAACAGTCTAGTGAAGCAAGGGAAAAAATTCCAGAAGTAGGGAAATAGAAGAAAAAGACAAGGGCTCAATTCCTCAATACTTGGGCCTTTAGCCCTCATATGTTCTCTAGACTTCCTTCCCTTTGAAGTGAGGTAAAAAGACAGATGTTGAGAAGGAATCCATTTGTAATCAGTAGTTCCATGGCTCTGAAAACCTTCGTCAACCTGAAACATTTCCAAAAAGGGATATTTTACAGACTCACTAGGGAATATAATAGAATCTGGACCTGGAAAAGCAACTGAAAAGAGGCAAAGATCATTGCCTTCAGGAGAGAAATATTGGGGAAAGGAGACATCCCCAAAGAGTGTTTTCACATGGAAGAGGGATGTGAGGAGAGCTCAGGTAATACATCTCCAGAATGAGATCACTTCAGGTGCTTTGCTGGGAACCAAGAAGACCTTATATCATCTGGGAATATCTTTAATGAAAGCATCACTGGCGATGATTTTAGACAGAGGAAGTGTTGCTTAATATTCCTCATCTGGAACCCAGCTGGAACAGGATGGGGGTGCAGGAAGGAGTCCAAGGACATCTAGAAGGACCTCTTTCCTAGATGAGAAAACAGCATCACCATTTTGCAAACATAATGAAGGTAGGGACCATGTCAGCTTTAAGTTGTCCTATCAGAATTCCAGAGTCCATATCAGCACTGTAACCACTAGTCCCTGATTCCAGAGGCCATGGGGAGGAGAAACGGAAAAGGCATAGAGACAAGGCTTAGCTGAGACTGGACCATCACGTCTAGAGTGGCTCACTTTGGCTTTCCCTGTTGGGACACTGAGGCCAACCTTTTTTCCCTTGCCTAAAACAATACATGTTTTTAATACCAGGTAGCCAAGAGCTGGAATGAAGAGCCTAAGGGTCCCCCTAAGCACAGGGTGTGGAGGACACAATATGACAAGAGTCCCTAGAGCTGGGCCCTGAGGGGACCCTGGCAATTTGCTCTGTCCCCAAGGTGTTTTAAGCAGGATATTTTTTATACCTTAACAATTTTCTTTCACATTAATTATATGCTGATTTAAACAGTGCAAGAAATAAAAAAATAGTGATAATAACTTGGCTTTCCACCTGATAGCTTTTGAGAATATTGTCACATCTACTCTCTATGACTTAAAAATACATACTCACTTATACACACACACACATACAGAGGCATATATAATTTCTTCAAAAATTGAGTTTCACTGTAGGATTTTTTTCCATTCAACTGTATATAAGGAATATCTATCTTCTCATCTGGTGGCTCAGATGGTAAAGCGTCTGTCTACGATGCCGGAGACCCGGGTTCGATCCCTGGGTTGGGAAGATCCCTTGGAGAAGGAAATGGCAATCCACTCCAGTACTATTGCCTGGAAAATTCCATGGACAGAGGAGCCTGGTAGGCTACAGCCCATGGGGTCGCGAAGAGTTGGACACGACTGAGCGACTTCACGTTCACGTTCACATTCACGTTCATCTCTACATGATGAATATTTTCCCATGTCAACTGACATCTTTCACAACATCATTTTTTAATTGAAGTTAAAAATTAATTAATGGGTTGATTGATTAATTGATATACAATGTTGTGTTAGTTTCTGGTACAGAACAAAGTGATTCAATTATATATATATATATATATAAACATATATATTTATACTTTTACATATTTTTTTCCACTATTCAGTTCAGTTCAGTCGCTCAGTCGTGTCCGACTCTTTGCGACCCCATGAATCGCAGCACGCCAGGCCTCCCTGTTCATCACCATCTCTCGGAGTTCACTCAGACTCACATCCATCGAGTCAGTGATGCCATCCAGCCATCTCATTCTCGGTCGTCCCCTTTTCCTCCTGCCCCCAATCCCTCCCAGCATCAGAGTCTTTTCCAATGAGTCAACTCTTCGCATGAGGTGGCCAAAGTACTGGA